>CAXKWD010000005.1:25208250-25390750 GCA_964059195.1 Ectobius pallidus | reverse complement strand
CTGGAAATACTCATCCATATTGTAGAAGGTGTGAGTCATTAAAAATTTCTTGAGAGATCCTTTGAAGGATTTGCTTTTTCTTTGAATACATAATAATTTAATGTTGTTTGGAAGCTTATTGTATATCTGTATTGCGGAGTAATAAGCGCCTTTCTGAAAAAGTTTTAATGCATTAACCGGTCTATGTAAATCATTCCTGTTTCTAGTAATATGTTCGTGAACACTGCTATTAGTTTGGAATCTCTCAATATTTTCTACCATATAACACATAACAGAGTATATATACTCCCCTGTGAGAGTGAGGACTTTTAATTTTTCAAAGAGCGGTTTGCATGATTCTCTCCTTTTCTTTCCACACATTATTCTAATTGCTTGCTTTTGTAGCTTAAATATTTTATCCCTATGGGTCGAGTTACCCCAGAATATGATTCCATACTTCATTATCGAGTGGAAATTTGCAAAATACACCATGCGTAAGGCATCCTGTTTTAATACCTGATTCAGGACTCTTAAGGTAAAGCATGCTGAACTTAGCTTTGGAATTGTCATTTCAATATGTGACTTCCAGTCGAGATGTTGATCAATTTGTAATCCTAAAAATTTGATATTATAAATTTCTTCTATGCTTTGTGTTTGGTAATTAATTACAAGGTTTTGGGTACATCTTTGTTGTGTTCTGAATTGAATAAAGTGGGTTTTTTCGATATTAAGCGTCATTTTATTGGCTTGGAACCATATATTTAATTCGTGAAAAGCCTTTGTAGCTACTCTTGCCAGTTGTTCCTGGGATTTTCCTGTTACAAAAACACTAGTGTCATCCGCAAAAAGCAATACCTTTGTTTCGTCACTTAAGTTATGTGGCAAGTCATTGATGAAAATTAAAAATAGCAAAGGTCCTAGTATTGATCCCTGTGGTACTCCACTTCTAACTACTCCTAGATTAGATTTGTTTCCATTTATTACGACATTTTGAGTTCTATCAGACAGGTATGATTTGAACCAATTCAGTGTTAAATTATCTATTCCATAATGTTCCAATTTTTCAATTAAAAGTTCATGATTTATACAGTCGAATGCTTTAGCTAAGTCACAGAAAATTCCCAACGTATATTTCTTTTTTATCTAGCGCTTCCAGTATTTCTGTGGTGAGTTTAAATGTAGCATTTTCAGTAGACATGCCACTTCTAAAACCAAATTGTGATGGTGTAAGAATATTATTCAAATTAAGATAGTAAATTATGCGGTTATATACAACTTTTTCGAATACTTTTGAAAATGAAGTTAAGAGCGATATAGGCCTGTAATTTGATGGTAAATTTTTGTCTCCTTTTTTAAACAGGGGCTTGACAATTGCATGTTTCATTCTTTCAGGAAATATTCCAGTTTCTAGTGAACAGTTAAATATATGGCTAAGGGGTTTACTAAGTTCCGAACAGCAACTTTTTAATAGCTTATTACTTATGTCATCCCATCCAGATGAGCTTTTACTTTTAAGCAATTTTATTATATTTTCAATTTCTATAGAGGAAGTCAGTGTGATTTCAAATTTATGGTTACAAATTGTAGATTTTGTCAGAAGGTCTATTGCCTTGACACTGGTATTGTTGGTGGGAACACAATTCTCTGCAATATTTATGAAGTGGTTATTAAATGCATTTGTAATATCTGATAGATTGTCTAGTTTCTTATTTTTGTATATTAATGACGTACAATCACTTTTTTCCTTTGCTTTCCCTGTTTCATTTTTTACTATATTCCATATAGTCTTAACTTTGTTGTTTGATTTATTAATTATTTGTGAAAAATACCTGCTCTTTGCTTCTTTAATAACCTTTTTAAGCACATTGCAATATCTTTTATAATACACTTTCTGAGTTTGATTGTTACTGGTTCTGTATTGTAAATAGAGCTCTCTTTTTTTAGCACATGATATTTTAATACCAGGGGTTAGCCATGCTTTATTATTTAAATTAGTTATTTTAGTAGTTGTCTTTTTTGGAAAGTTGGCCTCAAAGTGTCGCAGCACGATATTTAGAAATTCATTTAATTTACTATCAACAGTGTTATAGGTAAATATAGTTTCCCAATTTTCATTTGCAAGATCTTGTTTGAAACTTAAAATCGAAACATCATTCATTACTCTGATAATATTACTATGGGTATGTTTGCTAGTCGGATATGCTTCAGTATTGTTTAACATTACCATCTGAGCATCATGGTCTGATAACCCATTTATTATTGGGATTACCTCAAACTTCAAGTTTTTTTCTTTATTTAAGAATATGTTATCTATTGTTGTTTGAGAGTTGTTTTGAATTCTAGTTGGGAAGTTCACTATGAAGTCTAGATTATAACTACCTACTAAGGACAGAAGTCTTGCCTTATTTTCACTATCAGTCGACATGTCTACATTAAAATCTCCACACAGTATCATATTTACACTATTATTATATAATGAATTAAGAACCTTTTCTAACTGATTGATAAAATAGTTGTAATTACCTGATGGTGCTCTGTAGATTGTTATTATTACAAACGTGTCATTGTCAGTTTCCACTCTTGCTGAGCAACATTCAAAATCCTGTTCCTTGCAAAAGGAACTGGTGTCTATATCATTAAAATCTAAGTTTCTTTTGATAAAAATACTCACACCTCCACATTTTTTGGAACGTCTACAAAAATTTGAACATAAAGAAAAATTATCAATTTTTAATTGTTCCAGCTCTTTTTCTGCACAGTGGTGTTCTGTCAAACAAATAACTTGAATTTCCTGTAGATTAGAATTAATTGAATCCTGAATTGCTAAGTTGAATTCTTCAATTTTATTTTCAAGTCCCCTTATATTTTGATGTATTAATGTAAATGATGTATTAATTCTAGTTTTTGGCTTAACTGAAGTATTATTCTTATCTTGAGGTACACATAAAAGTTGTTTATTTCTTCGATTTAGATTCCCCCTAAAAAATGACATGATCCACCCACGATGACAGGAATAGGCCTGTAAACGCCCAGTCGGTTTGACACTAATTCCATGGAGACAAGGCAAATCTTTGATATGGGACGCAACATGTGTAGACACAGTAGCACCATCCCATTTATCCTCCACCTATAAACCTGCTGGGTCTCCTGCTGAATCCGCTGTCCAGCTAAAGGGGAAGAAATATCGTGCTATAATCGATAATTACATCTTTGTCGTCTTCGCAGTAGAAACCTTTGGCCCCTGGTGCTCTGAAGCCAAAGCCTTCGTTAGTGAATTGGGCAAACATCTGCAGTCCATTACTAACGATCCTCGCGCCACTGAATACCTGAGGCAGCGCATAGGCATAGCCATCCAAAGGGGAAATGCCGCAAGTAAAATGGGGACGTTTCCCCCTTCTTCTTCATTAACAGATCAGATGAAACACATGGAAATGGAGGCCTCAAAGCTGCAAAGGACTGGTTTGGTAGAAATGGGGTTGCTCTAAATAATTCAAAGACTCAGAAATATTCTTTTTGGTCTTACAAGCACGATACCTAACAACTAATATAAAATGGATCTAAGCTTCCTCGGAAGCCCCATGTTGAAAATATTTGTAAGAAAATGGCTAGAGGTATCTTTGTTCTAAGAAGAATTAAGACTTGCATGTCACTCGAGCTTTTAAGGTCTGTGTATTTTGCTCTTTTACAAAGCCATATTGTTTACTGAATATACATCTGGGGTCATTCCAGGGAAACAAATTAGATTTTACTTCTCCAAAAGAAAGGCCCTATAATAATAATAATAATAATAATAAACTTTATTGCCAATAGAGCTTACAGCTATCAGACATTGTCAAGTATAAGATACATTACTAAATACAACAATTAATGCTTAAAAATAGTTACAAGTCAAAACATAAAATAAAAGTACAGGGAGTATTCGATGAGTGAAACGTTTTTAACACAGATTGGTAATGGCATTTATAGTTCGTCTAGTCTGTACAAAGCCTTCCTTACTAAGTATTCCTTAAGTCTTTTTTTTTAATTTATCCTTTCTAGCACTCTTAATTTCAACTGGTAGTCTATTGAATAGGATTACTCCCATTCTATATGGGTCTTTGTCAATTATTTTCTTAGTATAGGCTTCCCTAAAATAATCAAATCTACTTCTAGTACAGTAGCTATGTACATCAATATTATTTTTTTGTTCCGATTTGTTTACCACTAGTAAAACCGTTTTAAATACAAAGAGTGAAACAACAGTAAGAATATTGTTTGAACTAAAGACTTCTCTACAGGAGACATTTTTTTTTAAGTTATACATTAGTCTAATAATTTTCTTTTGCAGTAGTAGTATCCTGTTTATATGAGTAAATGCTGCACCACCCCAAACTTCTATACCATAATTAAGGTGAGAATAGAACAAGCCATAATATATCAATTCTCTAACCTTAGTATTAACATAATTTCTCATGACCTTCATTAAATATACTGCTTTACTGAGTTTAGAGCATAAGATGTTAATATGTTTGTCCCATGATAACCGATGATCTAATTGTATACCCAGGAAGGAGTGATCTGAGGTAGTCATAGCGATGAATTCATCAGACAACGCATCATTTTGAATTCCTCTGTTATTCAAATCAAAGAATATTATTTTTGTCTTAGTTTTGTTCAAGGTGAGACCATTAGATCTAAAGTATTGTTCTAGTAGTGCAAGAGTGCATAAGACAGAATTATGAAGGGCGTATATGATTTTTCCAAGCAGAGAACAGTTGTATCATCAGCATATGTGACAGAACGGAATGAATTGCCTTTTGGAATATCATTAATATATAATATGAATAAAACTGGCCCCAATACAGAACCTTGGGGTACTCCGCTTTTTACTTCCAGAAATTGAGATTTAGTCCTAGAATTATAATTATCCGCCTCAGTGATTATTTCAGTACATTGTACCCTTCCCTGCAAATAAGAAGATAATAGATTGTGTGATACGCCTCTAAAGCCATATTTCTCCATTTTACTTAGTAGTAGGCTATGTTGTACACAGTCGAAGGCCTTCGACAGGTCAAGTAGAATAGTTGCAGTTTTATTAATATGTTTTAATTGTTCCATAACTTCATGAATATAAGATATTATTGCAGTCGAGGTTGAATGACCTTTCCTAAAACCGTGCTGACTTTTTTGTAAGACTTCATGTTTATTAAGAAAGCTAACTATCCTCACTAATAGTAATTTTTCGAATAACTTAGCAATAACGGATGTTAGAGATGAATGAATGAATGAATGAATGAATGAATGAATGAATGAGCCACATGTGTCCCATTCAGGGCTAGGGCCTCCCTCTGATGAGGGGGTAGCTCGGTTAGAATCTCATATGGTGAGCTGGTCCATATGAGCTTGGTAAACACTTCACTTTCACTAAACTTCTTCCAGCAACTCGGTGTGTAGGCTTCTCCAGACATCTCTGTTCTTTGCTACGCTGGACCAGTGTACCCCGGCACGCCTTCTGAAGAAATCTACCCACCTCGTTCATGGTCTTCCTCTCTCCCTTTTGCCAATCCTAGGGTCCCATACAGTAGAGATGTTTCCCCATCTGGTACCTGGAAGTCTCGCTACATGACCACCCCACTTCCACTTCAGGCTGCATGCGCGCTGGGCCACGTCGGTTAGTCCTGACATCTTTCTCAGTCTTTCTGTTGAAATTCTGTCTCTGAGGGATATCCCCATTATCCTCCGTTCCATCTTCCGTTGGCAAGTTTTTATGCTATTCTTCTGAGCTGATGTCAAACTCCATGTCTGGCATCCATACAGAAGTGAAGGGAAGATGCAGGATTCTAGTGCCGCTAATTTTAGTCTTTTGTTTAATGATCTGTCCATCAGGATGAATTTCAGTCCCCAGAAAGCTCTCCATGCTGAGGAGATTCTCCTCTTTATTTCTTTCCCCATATGGTTTTGGAATGATACAACTTGCCCCAAGTAAATGTACTCTGACACATATTTTAGATCTGATCCGTTAATCATGATGAGTGTTGGTTGTCTGTTTGTCATGACTTGTGTCTTCTCCATGTTCATGTGTAGTCCGGATATTCTACTGCGGTCACTGAGCTCCTGTAACATTTCTTGAAGGCTTTCTGCCGTTCTGGCAAATAAGACTATATCATCAGCGAATCGTAAGTTGGTGAGTCTGTAGCCATTCATTACAATTCCAAATTTGCTTCCCCATTTTATCTTACGAAATATTTCTTCCAACACGCTGGTGAAGAGTTTAGGG
Organism: Ectobius pallidus; assembly: GCA_964059195.1. NCBI lineage: Eukaryota > Metazoa > Arthropoda > Insecta > Blattodea > Ectobiidae > Ectobius > Ectobius pallidus. The sequence continues at coordinate 25,384,515 of CAXKWD010000005.1, read as the reverse complement.
GATATTGGGTCACCTTGTCTTACATCTCTGTTTAATTTGAAAGGTTCCCCTTTTCTTTCTGTCATCACTGTAGCATGTGAGTCCTCGTATAATTTAGCTATTAGTCTTATGTACTTATGTTCCACTCCATGTTTAGTCAGTGCCTGGAATATACTTGGGTGTTCCACAGAGTCGAAGGCTTTTTTGTAGTCGACAAAGGCAATGTATAGCGGTAGGTTAAATTCGTCCGTTTTTTCCATGACCTGTGTGATTGTTTGCAGATGGTCCACCGTGCTGTAGCCCGAGCGAAAGCCTGCTTGCTCTTCCGGTTGGTTTTCATCTAATGTCCTCGTGATCCTTTTTGTTAGTAGCTTGGAGAACAACTTATAGACATTTGACATCAGACTTATTGGCCTGTAGTTATTTAGTTGGTCTTTTGCTCCTTTTTTGTGCAGGAGAATTGTCTTGCTGGTTTTCCACTGAGTTGGTAAGGTTTCTGAGTCTAGGATTTTGTTAAAAATTTCTGTGAGGGGTGTTAATATATGATTTAGTCCTGCTTTCAAGAGTTCATTATATATATAGTCTTCACCTGGAGTTTTGCTGTGTTTAAGCTCTTCTATGGCGGATCTTACTTCGCTCTGTAGGAATGGTAAGACTTCTTCGTTGTTGTCCTTTCTTGGTAGGCAGTATTGATTGTGGTCGGTGTTTGGGAGGGAGCTCGTATAGAGGGTTTTGTAGAACTCCGTAGCTTCTGTTATGATGTCTGCTCTAGAGGTTATTCGTTCACCTTGTGGGCCCTGTGTACCTAGGATCCATTGTTTTCTGTTTCCCAGTTCTTTCTTTGCTTTCCTGGTTGATTTAGTAGACTCTAGAGTTTGTTTTACTTTTTGGTGGCGGTGTACGCGAAGATCTTTGCGTATTTCCCTTTTTGTTGCTTTATCAATTTCTGCGTATGCTTGCTTATGCCTCTCGCTTTCGTCCCTGGTGTGTTTGAGGTATTCTCTCCGTTCTATTAGTGCTATTGTGTTGGGATTTAGTTTGTGGTTTGTCCTCTTTCCATGTGAAGCTTTTCGGGCTTTATTGCTCGCTTGGATCAAGGCCTTTTCAAGTGAGTTCTATAATTAGTAATATCTTGCTTATCCCCTTTTTTATGTACAGGTCTAATTATGCCAATTTTAAGACAATTAGGAAAGACTCCTACTTCCATAGCAGCATTAAATAAATGTTCTAGCGGCATTACTAGAGAGTATTTACAAGACTTTAGTAGGGTTGAGGAGACATCATCCCAACCACTGGTATTTTTATTAGGCAATTGGTTTATGATGTTTGTAATTTCGTGCACAGTAGTGGGAGTTAAATATAGCGAATCTCGGATGGGTTCAAAGGTCGCATTACAACCAATATTGAGTGAATCGTTTACACCGTTTACACAATTTGTAAAGTAGTTATTAAATTCATTGCATACTTCCTCCGGAGTATTTATAATATTGTTGTTTACATTTAATTGCAGATTTCTTACGTCGTTTCTGATTTTCCTGTTTTGGTTAATCATGTCCCATACAGTTTTAGATTTATTTGCAGAATTGTTAATTTTCATGGCTACGTCAGAAGATCTAAGATTAATTAATGCTTCTCGATACTTTTTATATACTTCTTTATATTTTAGTTTATTATAATTTAAGGCAGTATTCTTATATAAAATATGAAAGTCCTTCACTTTATTACGTAGAGTACGTATTTCATTACTTAAATATGGCAGTTTAGACTTTTTTGTCCAGACTATTTTCTTAGTTAAGGGGAAACTTAATTCAAAATATTTAAAAAAGATAGCATAAAAACAATCCCATTTTTCATTAACTGTTCCAGCACAGATAACTTCATCCCAAGTTTCATTATCTAAATAGTAGTTAAAGATTTCCAGACTTGTTTTATTTATATTTCTGTGTTCATATATTTTATTACTTAATAAATTTACATAAACATTTTTAATGTAAAGAATCTGCGCAAAATGATCTGATAAGTAGGAGTTGATAACTTCAGTTGAGATATCATCCGCCGGAAGGTTAGTGACTATGTGATCTATTATTGTTGAGGACGTTGCAGTTACTCTAGTATGTTGATGTATAACATCCCGCACATTATTTGAACTGATAAGATCTAGGAACCTTTTATAATCATTATTACTATAATCTAAATTAATATTAAAATCACCTGCAAGTATGATATGTGATTTATTATTAACATTGTTGTATTTATCAAGTAAGTTTTCAAGGTGTTCCAGAAATTCTGCAACCGGGGCACTAGGTGAGCGGTATAGTCCGAAGATTTTTACAACTGCACTGTTAGTATTTAGTACAATACCAGCACTTTCAAAAGATTTTTCAACACTGTCTGTATTTATGCAGGACATATTACATGCATCAAACTCATTACTAGACAATACCGCTACTCCCCCACCCTTATGATCCTTTCTACCAAAATATGCCAACAACGTATAGTTGTCAAGTTTGAAGTACTGCATTTGCTCACTTTTTATACCATGTTCGGTGAATATTACAATATCAGCTTTAATATTGTTCAACCATATCTGGATGGCATCAATTTTGTTACTTACGTATTGAACATTTAGATGTACAATTTTGATACCCAGTTTTGATTTACCAACATCTTTGCACTGCTGTATACTACTGCTCACAGTGCTGTCTGTTAGTTTTCCTGACTCCTATAAGGAAGCATAATAGTATTCTTTACAATAACTGCATTATTGATAGCTTCACTGATCATCGCTGACAGTAAACTTTTCCCTGTTGCATGTAAATGCATACCATGCTTGGTGAAATTATCACGCCCTACAGAGTTCAGATCCACCATCGTTACATTCTTGAATTTTTTGAGGATAATGGCAAACAAAAGTCAGAGAGAAAGCTGTAGACCTCTTTTTACTGAAATGAATATTATGACAGTTTTTAATTTATATGTATTTTATTGTATTTTATATGTCAAGAAGAATCTGGAGAATTTTACTTATATGGAAGTGCATAATTATAATACAAGACACAGGGCAGATTTAAATTTACCAAAGTGTCGTTTAAAAAGCTCTTATAACACTTGTTTTTATAATGGAATTAATTCATTCAACAAATTGTCTTTAAGCGTCCGTTGTTTACCCATAAATAGTTTTAAAAATTATGTACTATAGGCTATATGAATGGCTGTATACTCGGTACACAAATTCCTTACTGCTGATTTTGTCTTATAAGGACTGTTATTATGTATATTGACGATGCCTCGCCTGTATGGACACTGGCTAATAAACATTATTAATATTATTATTATTAGTAGTAGTAGTAGTAGTAGTAGTAGTAGTAGTAGTAGTAGTAGTAGTAGTAGTAGTAGTAGTAGCAGTAGTAGTAGTAGGCTATTAGCTATTATTATTAGAAGAAGAAATATTTTATTCCTGATGTTATAAAATAGAACTGTATTTTAAGACTGAATAAGGATATATAAAATATATTTTTACTTAACAGTTAAAACAATTAAACAGAGTAACAGCAACACGAAAATTAATATGAGCCTAATATAAAATTCATATGTCACTTTACTACGGTATATTAGTCTATACAGAAATAATTATTATAATCCATTCAAGTCGGTCAGAAGCCATGCCTGATCTCTAGCAACTGAATGTGAATTCGATAACGGCTGCTATAGAAATTAATGTCGTATTATATTATTCCGATAGTCGGTTAACAACAAAGAGTATCAGGGGTTACAAAGCATCGCACAAAGAAGAGATGTCGAGAATACGAAATTTAGCAATAAGAAGCGAAATAAAGGATTATCTTAGTGGTTTGATAAAAATGACACATTGACAGAATATTTCAAGAGTATAGCAAACAAGTAAAGAGTACAAAATCTAGGATCCCTGAAAAAAATACATGTACTCTTTAAAGAATAGGCCTTGTCTGGTAACCCTAGTCATAACCCCTAGTAAACATAAATCACATTGTGAGATCGAAGGTTTTGCTGGCGTAGAAACTGACTGACCGTCTGTCATATAGTCAGTCAGGTATTCAAGTCAAGAATTTTAAACACACTTTAAGATGAAGATAGCGTAGGCCTAGGAAACGTCGGGAATAACCGACCTGCATAGGCCTACCTGCTGATTACCCGAGAGATGTTCATTTGTAAATCACATTATCAAACTATTAAAATTTAACGAAATACAACATTATTTTTATCTTTTCATAGTGAATTTTATAATATTTTCTTAGAAAATTAAATTATCTTTAGTAGAAATAAGTCATTTTATATTTATATATAGTGTAATGCTCATTTTTCAATAACCATCATTTCCAGTTTTCACCATTTAAAAAATAATATGTCTCTTTTTAGATATTGATGAATCTCTATTGATTCATATTCATTAATAAGCGTATCCCTTATTTCAATAGAAAGTGGAAAACTTATTTTAGTTCAATGCCAGTTGACCAAATTGATAAAACGTAGCAACAAGTACACGGTAGCATTGTCCTGGGGGGAGTCTAATACATTATTTCGAGTCAATCAATTCAAAAGTACTTATCGTTTTCGTATTATCATTTTCGTAAGAGTTATTTCTTTTCAATTTCAGTTACTTGTAGTTAATGTAAAGAAATTTTTAAAAATCATTAACACCTGTTTAAAAAAAATCGTCTGTACGTACTTTATATTAATGAAACTACAGAATATTGTTTCTGTTGAAGAATAAACGAGAATATTTCAGGATCAAAATACCATGATACCGGCACTAGAATCCATGCCATTTCGTTTTTCGTGTCTGTGCCAGGTTTCAGTTCATGGAATATCTCTCCTGTGATTCCTCCTAATGGCCGATCTCATAGGACTTGAAAGCAGTTTTCTCATAACTTTTATTTAGGCCTATGTATTTGTTATAAATGTTCCTATTAAAGTAAATTATACATTGTTTGGTATCATTTTTCTTATAATTATGTGTAGAATTGATATATAATAAACATTTTAAGATAAAATGACATATTAAAAAATCTAAGATTGATTGATTGAAGTAGACTCATGGGGAGGAAATTACGGTTGGTCCTAAATCTCCTGCCCTTGTAAATGTGAGGGTGCCTGTGGGTGAAGCAATCTACCTGGCCTCAACCGCCTTCCCTGGTTGCTAAGGGTATAACACAAATCAGCTCAGGATCAATCTTTACCCCTCTAATACATTACAATATGTAATAATATTATTCAAGAACCAATCAAAAACGCTGGACCTCAAACCCAATTACTGTAAGGCTCTCCATACTACAGTGTTATAACAGGAATCAAGAAAAAGTAGAAAGTACAGCAGTATTATGTAGCCCTACTTGCGTCGGCTGCGAAAGGAAGCGTGCCCGCCTCTTGATCCGAAGATCTAGCCGCGATTGATGGATTTTCAGGAATTAAAAATCGTGGGCACAAAGTCCTCCGACAGGGACTTTTACAATTTACGTAGACTTATGGCACGCTAGAGAAGTCCAAGCCTATATTATATAATCAGGCAAAACTTATTGTCCCTCTCACATGCTTAGGCCTACTCTGAATATAAATTTGATTCTGTTACGATTTAAAGGTGTTTGTTTTACAGAAATTCTTCCTTAAAAATGTTTTTAATATTGATATATTTGAATTTATGAATATTGAACTGCAGAAAATCTGGGAACTGTCCAACTGACTCGTTTAATTTAATGTTGTGCTTGCACGTTGCTATGGTAGCTCAATGGAAGAGCAGCGGCACGGAGAGCCGAAGATCCTTGTTCAAATCCGGGCTAAGCATCGAATTTTTCAGTCTGACTCAACCTTTCCACCTTAACCTACAGACGGCCAGTGTAAAAGAATATAATTCTACTTTTAGTAAGTCGTTAATATATACCTAGGTAATATAAATAATAGAATTGGTCCAAGCACCGTTCCTTGTGGAACTACAATGCTAATACTAAGAAAGTCACTAATTTCGTTACTATTTTAGTTTTCTGATTTCTTTCACTCATATAAGACTTAAGTAATTTCCCTGCATTCCCAATTATTCCTAATCTATTTAATTTATATAATGTTATGGTTAACGGTAGACGTATCAAAGGCTTTTCTCAAGTAGTGGAAAAATCCTAAATGTTGATTTCCATTATCCAGTTCAGAAATAAGTGTTTTAATTACATATAAAATAGCATCATTAGTACTACAATTACTTCGGAAGTTTAATTGAATCCCACATAGAATGTTCTATGTTTTTAATAGTCAACTAAACGACTTTTTATGCATTTCTCCAGGAGATTAGATAAACAGGGAAGAAATGAAATTAGTCTGTAGTTAATCATACTTTTTAGTGTCACTAGTTTTATGTATAGGGATAACTACAGCAGGTTTTAATTTTTTTTAATGCACCATGTAAGAAACAGAGACAAATTAACTGTTTATAATAAAGTGCTCTTAACAAAATTTACTTACAATATATTACGAAATTTAGACCTTCATGTAAATTAAATAAGAGCGGTGTAGATTTTCCCCTAAATATGTTCGAGAAAGTGTTCAGAGAACAGACTGTAAACCTATAGAATTGAGAGGATATAAAGGTGATTAAAATCGAGATAATAAAAGCTTCATGTACAATGAAATATGATATTCTCGAATCTTATCTACTGAAATGTATAAGCAGTTTTAGAAAGCTGTAAAGGAAGAAAATAGTTTCAATTTGAAGCTAAATACTAACTTTATTTCCCTTGTGCTGCATAAATACATGAGAAATATATTTCTTCTCTTATGTTACCTAAGGTGCGGTAGGAACTTCCAACCCAACCACATAATACGTGATCTGGCTGCAGAGAAAATTCTTTTCATTCAGTTCATGCAATATCTTGCTGGACAAATGTCTTCTGAGGGTACTTGTAACGTCACCGAGTGTTAAATGTGTTCAATTTATTTAGAGTTACAACAGAATAAAACATTTCCCTAAATAAATTCCAGTGACAGGGTATCTCACAGATACCTGTTTATTTTCTCCTCAGGGGATGAGTAATTGAAAGCAATTTAAAGGAATGCATATGTGAATGTTTTCGTCTTGACGTCTTATTCCTTTAACTGTAGTGTAGTATTTAGTTTTAACTTCCGTCATTCCAAATATTCAGCGTGTAGGAAAATTTACATTTCCAGACGTTGCACTTAAAGTTAACTAGGCTGAAAGTATCAGGGCCGTCGCGTGGGCGGGGCGACCGGGGCGATCGCCCCGGGTGCCGCGACCAGGAGGGCGCCGTGGCAACGGAAAAAATAAAACAAAATTTGAAAAAATAAGTTTGATGTACATAACTTATTTTTTGAAGTGAGGTATAACTGAATTTTAAAAATTACGTTGTATGTATTTATTGAAAAAATGAATATTTGACACCAATAACTTTATATTTGCTAAGTTATCCCAAAATAAATATTTGGTCAAAATTGAGCAGCTGGATTTACTTGTATACTGTTAATAATAATAGCCTAATAATGAACTGTACTGTGGGCCTTAAATCCTTGAATCCTTACAGACAGGTGGAATGTCGGGTGGGTGCACGTGGGATTGAGTTTTTTTTGGGGGGGGCGCCTGACGAAATCTTGCTCCGGGCGCCAAAAAACTACGCGACGGTCCTGGAAAGTATGCTATAGCAATATGAGAGGAAAGAGGTAAGCAATAACTGTACACAACAGTGATAAGGGTGGACACTCACAGTTCAAATGAACCGAACTGTGCGTCGTTGTCTTCTACGGTGACACTTTGGTCTACTCCAATACTTAACGATATGTTTATTAAATATAGCCTAGCTTTTAGTCTAGTCAATGGAGGGTTTCTAGACACACTTTTTTATCCTAAAGGTTTTATTTATGGGATGTGTTTGGTAGTGTTTGGTGATGATTATACAAAAAATCCCCGATCCTATGGAGTGAGCTAACTGCATAGCGTGGCTAATAAAGAAACGAAGAAATCATGACTGAGACCCTCAATTATTGTTTGGGAATAATGTTGACGGATACCGGAATACAGCATCTTATTATCAAAGATATACATGAACGACACCTTGTTGCAAATCAGTGGTCTTCATACTGCATAGATCTATATAAATTTTCAATGCGGGAGGCAATATTTTCAGTAGAGCCTCTATTGCTCTAACTTTGAAGTTGAGGCTAGTTCGAGCATCCTTTATACCCTGAAACACATTACTTCCTTTTCTCAGAAATAACTGTAAATCAATTTTAGGCTACAGGTTGAGAACATTCATTTTAAATTCTTCAATATGTCTTGAAATGAACGGAAACCATACAGAAATCTAAGTAAATGTAGTGTCGCTCCGCGTATAAATCGCTATGACTGTGGTTGCCATTGAAAAATCCCTTTAGGCAGGCCTACAGGCGGAGGTAGATTTCGAAGTGCTTTTGGTTTAATTTATTGTCGCTGCATAGCACTCTTCTTCTTTAGCCTTGACATGGCAAACCTGCAGTAAAGAGGAAGAGCCTACAATCAATTGTTTTGACAACAATAATAGGATATAATATTCTGGGAGGCCGTGCGCAAGATCAGCAATGAATAAAATTAGCAAAGCCGCTAAACAAGACAAAATTATGATATTATAATAATTCTTTCAAGTGTTATTATTTTCAAACATTAAAATCTCGCGTCATATGAGAGCTATCAAGAAACTATTTATTGATTTGTAGAGTACTCATCAAGAGCTTCTCAACGATACCCCACAAGACGTGGTTTCAAAAGTTTCGAATTTTCATCCCCCACCCCCACCCCCACCCTCACTCGAACCCCCGAATCGTTGGTGTCACTGTGAACTCCATAGGGAGTACTCTAATTTATTCAAACAAAGTTTCCCTCTATACTCCATAGGGGCCGAGATATACATTTTTAAAAATTTCAACCCCCTCCCCCGACCACCCCCTTGGGCCAATTTTGCTCATTAACGAACTTGTCCGAACTATTGGGCCTAGAAATAACATATTAAAATTTGGTTCCAATATCTTCAAAATTACGGCCGCTATCGTGTAAAGATATATAGGCTATATATATATAAATATCACAAAATTTTTTTTTGAACGGGCGGTGGTTTCGTACTTAGGGGAGCATGAAACGTAAAGAAATGAAAATCATAAAGTGGTATCCATTGCAATAGGTAGATTTTTCTTCGAAAATCTACCTAAAAGACAAAATACATTCGACCTTCGCTCATCTCAGTGTTGATGTTGAATGGTAAAAGTTAACTCCAATTCAACTTTCGTCACGTCGCCATCATGGCGTTTTGCACAAATTGTCATTGTTTAATAAATGTCGAATGTCGAGTCGCTGTTGTCGCATCGCGGGTGTCGCTCCATTTTAAATTAAGCATAAAGACGGGTTCAGACTTGTGTAATTGTGTAATAGTTGTGGATACTAATAATATCACGTTAATATGATTAATTCTTTAATAATCAATTATTATCAAACTAACCAAAAGTGCTGGTTATAACGCTTAAAAGCCGGTTACTATGCATATTTCCCACATTTATCAAATGAAAGGTAACATACGAGAGAAGTAGGCCTATATATAATTTCCATGGAAAAATTGTATGGAACAAGATCAGAAGGAAGAGCTAGACGTTGTAAGAAGATGCTATTAAAGCTAAATTTTTTGCACGACGTAACTAATTAGTGGTACTTACGAATATTGTTGCCGTGGATCGTAAGTTGACATTCCCACACGCTTTGAAACCAAAAGAAATCTCAGTGCTGTAAAACTGACTAAAAGCACACGTGCCTTAAGTAAATCCATCATAATACAAGCCTTTATCGAAGATTGGAACCAAGGCCCCCAGTTTGGGCGACTTTAACAGGACAAATATTCGGTCCCCATAACAACCAACACATGCGAATCACTTTCTGAAATATAACATCCATCTTCAATAGTGTATATATAGGGTAAGGTGGTACATTTTCGAACACTTAACAAATATTCTTATTTTATGAACACAGTAAACTTAAGACAAGTTCAACTGTATCGTAATCACAAAGTTGGCAATGTAGTTGACCCTTCAAAAAAATATGGAAGTCAAACAGCTGTAAAATTGGTCATGGCAATCAATCTTTCATTTCCAGAATATCGTTCGAAAATGTACCACAGTAGGTACAATTCTAACCACCAGTGGGTACTATTTCGAACAGTGGCATTTTCAACGAACGAATTGCTTTCTTCCAAATATTATATTTTATTATTATTACTTATCAATAATATGAGCGTAATAATGAACTGTCACGTTTTGAATAGGCGGATGACAGGTTTGGGGCATGTGGTCAGCATGCTGACTCCTACGTCAGTTATTGATGGCTTACTGAACCGGAGCCGCTACTTCTTTATGAATTAGCTCTTCGGTTGGTGTCAGGAGGCTCAATGCACCCCGTTCCAAATCGCCCTACCTCAGAAAAATTCGAGGAGGTAACGGGGATCGAACGCAGACTTGCGAGTCCGTAGTCAGCAAGCACTAGACCATGCAGGCGGGTCTGTCATAACATCAAGAGCAATAATAAAAAATACTTAACAACTCCAGAACGATTTCTGTTTGCTATTCTGTATTGCATAATTGCTGAGATGTAATAGCAATCCAGAGGAAGTGCAGTTCATAAATCTTCGTTGAAATAATACCACTGTTGAAAGCTATGTGAATGCTATCCTTTAAATATTTGACTGGCACAGTTAATAATAATAAACATGCAGAATGCTGTGATGGCAAAACAGCTTTTCCATGCAAGCGATCGCGGGTTAAAGTACTGTTCGAAATTGTACCTAAAATCCGTTCGTATTTCTACCTCGAGCTAGTTTTTGTAAATTATACATAGTTGCAAATTCCGCTCACGAATGACCATTGTTGTGCCAATGACTTACGTATTAAAGACTACGCTATTTGTTGGTATGAGTTAAAAATTGGTCCTCAACAATGTATTCCAGTAACACAACGTGGGATTATAAGCAATTTTATAACGTGCCATTTTTCCAGCATAGAGTTCTTACCTTCGATTGGAAAATAATATTTTATGGCCGAATGAGTCAACTTAAAACATCATTCTCGCGGATACAGATCAACAAAACAATCAGTATGGACGCTATATTTTTAAAAAGAGGTTGGCTAACATTTGAAACCCAAAAATGGATAAAAATCTTAGTCCGTTCAGAATTGTACCATGTTCGAAAATGTACCACCTTACCCTATATAATATTTTCAGCTAATATCTCAATTAATATAAATAAATTGATATAAATAATCATCGTGCAAAAAATAACATGCAATACTCGTTCCGTAAGCGCATAACGGATCTCGGAAATTGAAAACAATAATTTCAAACTCTTTCCTCGATCCGTATGCAGCGCTTCCGGAACTAGTATCGCAATATACTATTTAGATACTGCAACAAGAGAATCAGCTTGCATACAAGAATCTGGAGTGATCAACTACCAATTAGTGTTGGTAGTGCATTACGCTTAGAGAATTGAACTGAGCTGATTCAAACTCAGGGCTTATAGATGTAAATCACAAAAGACACTGAATTCCCGCAGGGCATAGGATCTTGCCGCTGTGTTTAGAGTTGTGTTTGGGTCAATACAGTCGCTAGCAAGGGTGTACAGTATGATACAGTATTGAATCTTTGGTACAAACATTTCGGATGATGATAAACCAGACGAACCAAAGTAATTTAATCCCGGAATATAATAAAAGTGTGTGGGATTTTCTTATTTTAAATAGCGAAGAAATTCCAATTAATTTCGTTATTCATAACTGGTCAGGTAACATAATAATCCAGATTATGATTAGAACAAATAATACACACAGTCCACTACAAGTTTAAACTGTAAATATACAGTGAGTCCCACGCAAGAGTTGGCCAATGACGCGGGTTTCTGCGTCGCGGCTGGCACAGCTCCAACTCCCGAGCGATCGGGTGAAATATCTACGCAAATAATGCCGCGGTCGTTGTAATGATTCAGGTTCTCACATTTACAGTTGAAATTACAATGAAAATAACCACGTACCTCATCACAAGAGATGTTGGAAATGTTCTTCTCTTGCATCCAGACAATACTGGCACCTTTTTAGGAAATTTTCTTTCACGCGCATAAGTTCAGCTTCCGAGACAGAGTTACTTTCTCTTTTGATAGGCCTATGTGATATTGTCATTAAGTTCTTCTAACAGTATGTAAATATTATTTATGGGGAATCTTGAAAAATAAAGTGTAGGCCTATAGGTCAATTTACCATACATAAGAAGAACTTAAAGACAATATCACAAGATAAATTAATTCTCTCTCGGAAGCTGAACATACGCACGTGAAAGAAAATTTCCTAAAAAGGTACCAATGTAGCGCGTATGCAAGAGAACATTTCCAACATCTCTTGTGATTAGGTACGTGGTTATTTTCATTGTAATTTTAACTGTAAATGTGAGAACCTGAATCATTACAACGACCGAGGCATTATTTGCGTAGATATTTCACCCGATCGATCGGGAGTTGGAGCTGTGCCAGCCGCGACGCAGAAACCCGCGTCATTGGCCAACTCTTGCGTGGGACTCACTGTATTATAGCCTAAGCGTACTTCTCATTGTATGAATAGCACACGTTCCCGCTTATACTCATTTACTGCGCAACTGTTACTTAAGTAAGCCTATGTACAATGCACATTAAAATATAGTTACAGAGGGATTTAAACCGTATTTCAGGTGGTAATATTGTTTGGTTGGAATTAGTCTTTCGTCTGTACAGTTATATTTTTGTTACATGGTTTGTACACTAAGGTCAGGCAGTCCCTTTCAATATATTCCACATTTGGTTTGTATTAAATTGACATTAACACAAAAAATGCTTTAATTCCTTATGTAAATATTGATGTATATTGATGTACATTGTTGAGGTTATATATTGGATTCTTAACAAAACGACTGGCTCCATAGTGAAATAATTTTATAAAAACAACTCAAATGAGATACATAAATATGTTGTTAAACAAGGAATAATAATTATAAAGGAAAATAAATGTTTCCAGAGTTTTACTTTATTCCCACAATTTTCACATTGTTTAACAGAATGCTCTGAACATTACAACTAATTATACTGACTGGATATTGTCTCCAGATGAGAAGAATGCAAGCTACAGGAATGCAGCGCACTCCCCACTTGTCTATCTGCAAGCGGGCTCGTCCTAATCTTCCGTTTTTCAGTCAGTGAGCGGGCGTGAAAGTTCGGATTCCTCCCCATCAAGGCGCGCCAGATCCGCGTGTCACTTTGGACTGTTGCTATGACGCGGGGGAATGAGTCTCCTCTGTACCACCCTTTCTCTTCACCCCGCACTTGCATTCATCTCATCTGGTGACAGTACTATAGGCCTATGTCTTGCGATCTTCCTAATAAGGACAGGGAGAAGATCATCATGTTTTAGACCCCACTTGGAAAGCCTTCTGAGGAAGAAAATCTATTCTAATCTAATCTCTATTGTCTGGAATCTCTTCCACAAGAGCAAGGAGAATAGAAACATCGTCATGTGTAATGTTCTTTTTAGCTTTCATGTTTTTGGTAGTTATAAATCTATAGACTAAAAAGGAAAATGTACGTAGGCTATTTTGAACGACAAAAATGTTATTTCTGAATTTAAGATAAAAGGAAAAGTGCACCGGCTTCGTAACTTTTCATAATGTAGTGGATGTGTTGTGCGTATTCAAAACATCGAAAAACTTTCCAGAGTTCGACTTGGTACGCTTTTACTGCAGACCCATGAGATTCATGTTTCTTTCTTACGTGATCCTTCATCATCATTCACTACCGGTCTGTTCCTGACTGTAGTTGGTAAACATTAATATCAGACTGAATGAATAATCAACTTATTTTCTCATATAGGCCTACCTCTGACGTTTTTCAGTACTGCAAATATCGATGCATTAGCGACATATCAATATCTCTAATGATAATGTCGTTCTTCACATTACTTCTAGCGGCAAAACTATTGCTTGGAACAATATTAGAAGTGTGTTTTAAAGGGAAACGGCATGGCTTATCACTTCAATCTTAGATAATAGCCTACATTTTCAAATTTCCTTCCTCGAAAAATACTTCTCTAATGGAATGTTGTAAAACCAAAAGTTTCCACCCTGCGAAAACCCAGAATTATATTTTACTCCATTAACTAAAACAATTTTGCGATCCTAATATTTTGATTAACATTGTTAATATTTATGACTTTTAAATTCGGAGCGCTACAAATGAGAAACACCCTGATGAAGATATCTTGAAAGGTTCCAACATGAACAGCAATAGTTTCTGAGGAAAAAGATTAAGAAAAGGAGGTTAAAATGCCCTCAAAAATGTTAATAGCCTACGTGGATTTGAAATGGTACTATCTCGAAACTGATTGATCAAGACAGTTAAAAATTGAACACATAAATATTAATATCTTATTTTATTTGAGACAAGTTTTTAAATACTATACAAAGATTTCGAGACAGTAAATTTCAAAATAGACGCATAGTTTCGAATTACCGAACGTTTTGATCTCCCTTAAAACAATAGTCACGGAATGCTGAGCATTATCACGTGAACTAACGAAGATATTCTAAACTCTAATGATCAGAAATAAATAGTTTTAACAAAATATTTCATTCTATACCCCTGTATTGATGATTATTTTAACAAAACTCATTTACCAGAATTATTACTGTGATCAGTAGTTAATCATATAGGACTAAAGAACTTTAATAACGTATTTTAAATTATATGGTACTTTAAACTGTAATGTAAATATCAAGACCAACATCACGCTCGCGATAAAAGCCAAATAAGATTCTGTAAAATGGAAAATAATGCCATGAAGGACTAGGCCTATTCATACTGCTACAGGGAGGATTAGCTCAAAAGAATAAGGAACAAGCAGTAAGATGGGACATAGTGTGTCAAGTCGCCAATGTGTTGACCACACGATCATCCAATATCTGAGGCCATGAGCTGGCCGTTATTGAAATCCAAGGCCCTTCAAGGTCTGCAATGATCTAATTTTTCTAATGACCCATAACTGCTTTTGATAAATGTCTTTTTAATTCTGTCTTAATTTTGCAGTTATTTCTGTGAAGAATAGATATACCACGTTTCTAACAGTAATAAAAAGATCGCGTTACATCACGTTACAGTTTAAGTGTAGGCTATGTTGTAATATTGTAAAGTCTATTTTCTGTCTATTTTTAAGCATATTTTAAGTGCCTATTTTCTAGCTTAAAAGCCTATTTACTCGTTTTAAAAGCCTACTTTAGGTGCCTAAAACCAAGATTTTTTAGAGCCTAAAATCCCAGGTCTAGTTATAACTGAAAACTCAAGTATGAGTTATATTCAATAATTACAATGATATAACACAAAGCTCTTCTTTCAAAAACACTATTCAGGAATTTATACTTATTTTTATATAGATTGTTGTATATCTCTTGCCATAATCAGGGACTTGTGACCCACCTAGCACCCTCTCAGGACCAACCAGTGGATGGCGAGCTTTAGGTTGAAAACTGCTGAAAATTACTTTTTTAGGGAATTCAGTGAAGGTAAATGCATAGAAAATTATCTTCTATGTAGTATCACAATCTGACTACATATAAAAGCCTGACTTCGAATACAGAAATGTCCTTTTCACATAAAAATAAGTGTGGGTTGTAATTGCAGAAGTTTTACCACCAGGTATGCAAAAATATTGATTTTTTTTAACATGAGATGAGACTTGCCATGAGAGTTTATCAGCATGGAGTAAACTGCCAATATCCAGTATACGGTCACATGAATTTCAATTTCAGTTACTAGTTTCAATTGGAAACTTTCCATTGTTCACGTTCAGTGTGTCAATCCTTTGCTGATAGGCTGTCAGTTCTGCACTAAATCACTGCCAACACTAGAACCTTATCTTCATTTATTTCAATTTACAGAGAAAGCTGCAGAAATGCAAATGGATGTTCAAATCCAGGTAAGATGAAATATTCGAATATAAACTTAGATTGACTGTAAAATGTCATCACACAGAACATTTAGGATTAGTCCAAAATGAATTCGCTGCATGAAAAGGGTTATGATGATATGGCCAATATCTTGCTGTTCCTATTCTAAATAGTGCTAAGTTTCTGAAGACTTATGCATAATTTATTTATTGAACACCTAAACTGTCTGTTAGTGTTTTAAATATTGAACTGTTAGCTATTAGCCGTAATTGTGACAAAATATGGAAGGGTAGTCCCGAAGCATGAAACTTATCTATTGGACCTATCTCATAATAAAGGTCGGCGAATTTTCGTATTTTCAAATACGTTTCGCGCTTTAACTTTAATATTTGAATCTATAGCACTTATACACTTACTACTTATTGAATACATTACTGAATATTACTGTATATTGGATTTTGTGGCATACTTAATGAAAACCTCGATTTAGTATCATGATAGTCGCAGTAACCGTAACCAATCCTCAATTAAATAATAACGTTCACATCCCTTCCACCGAATTATCCCATGTGCCGATACTCCTCGCCCCCTTCTACCTACCTAGCTTGTAATGTTACTACCCATATCCTACTAATGTTTCATTGGCTCTTAGACACTATCGGAAAATTTCCCCGTGGAACGGTGTTATATGGGGACCATTACTATTTATTGATACCATTAACCCAATAAAGTAATTGTAGATACTATTATTTGCATAGCGCGAACCAGAATCAATACCATAACACATTAAGCACACAAGGTGGACTCCATAAGCTTCACAATACCACTGGGTCCTCATGTCAACTGAACCTTATAGGCATTATTTAATGTAAAGTTGATCGTTCTTTTTACGTTCCTTCAGGATTCATCCAGGGGCCTGTTTCATAGAACTTTTACACTAATAGGCCTACATAATAATATACATAATAATATTAATTATTATTAGTCTTCTGTTTCATAAGAATATTTTCTAATAATATTAGTAAATATTGCTAATATTATTAGTAAACTGTTCATAGACTGCAGAACTAATAAAATTTACTGATAATACTGTATTAGGCGTTTTTCTGTAAGTGTATTGGGGCTAATGAGTTATTCTCAAACCCTTGTAAATCAGCTTTCGTGATCTTAAAATCGTGGAAAATGAATCACTCTGATTTAATTATCAATTTAGAAAAAGCTTGTTTACGCTATCAAAGGAATTTTTGTCATAAAAAGTTTCTAGGAATTGAGGTTAGATTTTAGTACATAAGCCTACTGCTTTCTTGAATAAGAGCCTAGCAGATTTATTCATTTTTTAGAGCTAGTTATTATTTGTTATATTTATGAAGATATATGTAGGCCGTGCTGCTTTGAAATAGTACTGACTAAAAAGACTAAAAAGTGAAAAACACAAACAACATTCCAGACATATCCTCCAAATTAATCAGCTGACTAATGAACTAATAATAGAAGGGAACAGATATTATGAGTAACAGGACCCATGCTTGACTATTGATATATAGAACATAGATCTAACGTACCCTACCACTACTGTAAGAAAACATAGCCTACATAAGTTGCAGATGTAAAATAACTTCCCAAATATTTGTGGCGTCAAGTACATTTCTGTATAATAAATTACATAATTTCCAACAACATAAACTAACATTCTATTGATACATATTTTTTGACGGTTTTTATAGTGTAAACCGAGGAACGCTGCTTTCGGTCAAATTTGTCAATTTGCTTCAGTAAACCTGACACTGCGAATTCCCTAGATGTTATTATTCTTTAATCTCCGTACCTTCTAAACCCTATTTTACAAGTCGTACATTAGGGTTATATTTAATTACAAAGTATATATATATTGTATTATATTATATATTATAAGTTGTTTGACCTATCCTAATGATGTCCATGGCCTATGAAATACATAAGTGATGAATTTTGAGAATGTACAGTAACAGGAGCTGCTTTCAAATGTATCTATTTTGACCTGCCTATTTGATTCTATAATGCACATGTGTGGATGAAGATCCTGTTCTTGTCTTTTCCTGTAAAATACAGGACAATAAAAATGAAATGTTTTATATCCTGTGGATACTGAGAACATAGGCCTATACAATTATAATTATTGTCCGGGGTTTCTATGTGAAACCGTTCAAAGTTACTGTTATCTAGAGGAGTAATTAGACCTATAAATTGCGGATCATATTAATGCTAATCAATTAATATTGTTCTCGAGCTAAACATACGAAAAGACAAACAGACTTTGCATTGTATAATACGCAAGAATGAGTTTTTTCTGCTTCAGGTAATGAGTATAGCCTAAGCGAAATCAATATTCCTTAGGCTCTTTATATGAATGAACTGTAGTAAACATGGCTTAAGTCAACTCAATTATTATTATTATTTTTTTTATCATCATCATTATTATGATTATCGTTCTTGTAGTGGCTGCTTAGGATATAATAGGCTTCTTTCCAGTCAATTTTTTGCCCCAGCCTGTCACTGCTTTGTACACAAACATGTAAATTCCTTGATCCCTTATGTACTCTACCCTGGGCTAATGTATTTGAAGTACTGTTTTATTGTAAGTACTCTTTTATTGCGTAGTGGTTTAGGCGCTGCGCTACAAAGCGGAAGGTCGCGGGTTCGATCCTCTATGAGGTCGTTGGAGTTTTTCAACTGGCCTAATCATTCTGGTGGCACTG
The DNA here is from genome assembly GCA_964059195.1 of Ectobius pallidus. Lineage (NCBI taxonomy): Eukaryota > Metazoa > Arthropoda > Insecta > Blattodea > Ectobiidae > Ectobius > Ectobius pallidus. The sequence goes on along the minus strand of CAXKWD010000005.1, from coordinate 25,365,804 downwards.
TGGCAATGGGGTCGACTCAGCCTCTAACAGAAATGAGTACCAGGAGCAATCCTGGGGGTGAAGGGGGCCGGTGCGTAAGGCTGGCAACCTTACCACCTTCATGTGGCGAATGTCTAAATTCTGGGGTCCTCAACCTTCGGGAACTCTCTGTCCGTCCATGGCCTGTATAGGGAACACTTTGACTTTAATTGGAAGTTCGTTTTGGGTTCCGCTGTCCAGCACTAGGATTAACAATCAGGAATCGGCTACTGAAATGCTTTATCTGTTCGCATCCCATGTAGGCTATACGATTATTCTATACTATCTTATTGGAATGATTTCGTGGTTGTTTCTTAACTGATTCCAGTAACCTTTTTTCTTTTCCTCCAGCCTGTGAACCATTTTAATAAATTATACAGAAATGTTACTTATCCAGAAGTCAAACAACTTATTGTTTTTAAAACATGGATGTCATTGTCATTTACTTTTCAGGTTATACAATTTTACGCGAAATTTAAAGTTTACGAATAACGATTGTCTTAAGTTCGCTTATGAAATGTTTTCCCTCCTCGGAGTTTCTAAGAGTTTTTCTAAGATCTACACAAGTGACTGGTCCTTCATTTTAAGTTAAATTTCAGAGAGAGAGAGAGAGAGAGGCGCTTGCGATGATAGCTTAATTAAAACGCTGAAATTAACATTCCCAATTAACTCCTGTAATACACTAACGAAAACGGTGGAAGTTGGATTTTTTTTTATTTTTTTTTTTTTTGTAATCAAGGATTCTACAATAATAAAGCAGGTAAATATATCTTACTTTATTATAATCCCCTGTTCCATTAAGTATTTTCTAGATTGTCTCTAATGCGATAATAATAATAATAATAATAATAATAATAATAATAATAAATATATTATAATAATAATAATAATAATAAATCAGGCAAACTGGTGTAACAAAGTGCCAGAATGCTTTTGTTTAATTAGTGATTATTGCAATTATGATATGCAGAAATCAAGTTATTTATTTTAGTTATCGGTTTACGAGTTAAGCTGCAGATTTATTCATTAAGCAGGGCTAAAGGAAGGACAAAGGTTCAGTTTCATAAGCATAGGCATATGTGAAGGAATATGTGGGTAGTGTTATTTGTCATAGGTAACTGTATTGCAACTTCCAAATCCGGATATGAACACTGTGAAACAACTGTTGTCATGAGAACTGATTAGCATTCGATAAATTCTTTCTAGTTTATTGTCATAAAATAGGTACTAAATTGCGCATTACTCCGGTACCGGTCAACCGATTTCGTACAGTATCGATAGGCTTCTTACCATGGACATTATAAGTACGTATACCAAGTTTCATGAAAACCCGATAAAGCGTAGGCCTATTTGAGTTATCGCGCGTACGGACAGACGGACAGACAGATAGACAGACGGACAGACATTTTCCAGTCCATCAAATAATCTTATAAGGTTTCATTCTGGCACTTAATTATAATAACAGTAATAATAGTCGTCATAATAATCATAGGGTACCCCGTGGCGAGTGCTCAGACCGGTATTTTCTATGCGAGCAACTTATGCCGTATGCACAGAAATGATGAGGGCGAATCACCCTTAAAACGCCATTTTAAGGCTGGTTACATTCAAGGAAGTGAAAGTATTGAAATCCCCTAAAGCCTACGCACCTTCCTCCCATACGAAGTTGCTCACATTGTTGGCAATAATATATCGAAGGGGCCAAAATTCCACTGATTCCAAGGAGTACAAACCCTATGGTTAATACGTCCTGTAACTGAAATGTGTACCGGCAGCATGTCAAAACTGATTTAGACTAACAAAAGTCAAAACCATAAACAATCACGCAAGCATAATAAAAAAGGTAACTAGTTAAACTCTAAATAAAATCCAAAGTGCCAGTATGTTATTGTTGAATGAATTATAATTTTAATTATGTTATGCAGAAAATAAGTTTTTCTTATCAGATTAAAATCGACCAGCGTCAGCAGAACTACAGATTTGTGATACCTTGACAATTGCGCACTCACATAAAAATAAAATATTAAATAAAAGAATCCATGTCAAATCGGCCGGCTCCGGGATTTGATCCGGGTACCTCCAGAATACGAGTCCAAGGCGTTACCATTTGGCCAACTCAGTCAGTTTGACGGTGTCATTTGATAAGCATAAGTGAAGGAATAGTGTTAACTGTCAAATTATACCGGTAGACAAAAATTAAAAAAAAACATGTGACCTTTAATTAGTCGTTACTCTGGTACCGGTCAACTGATTAGGTCCAAAATTAATAGGCTTCTTTCCATGGACGTTATAAATGCGTATACCAAGTTTCATGAGAATACGATAAAGCATATTGGAGTTATGGGGCCTCTTGTCTAACTTTTTTCTAACTTGTAAGTTGTTGTACTGTAATTTTAATTAAAGCGATGTTTATTATGATATTTCAATGTCAAATACTTATTCCTATTTCAATTTGAATTTGCATTTATAGACCACAAGTCTCATCATTTAACATAGTGGTTTTCAGCAGTAGGCATACAGCATTTATATTCTGAGATTTATTAATTAGTTAATATCACAACAGCACCCCAGTTATCCAATTCAATTAACAAACATCCATATTTTTCTAGGTAGACATATATTATAAAGATGTAATATTTCATTACAGCCCACTACTGTATACCTAATTTTTTCCAATATATTGTGTGATGTTTACCCATGTTACCTCCTATTATTATTAATTTCTATTAACTAGTTTTTTCTGCACTAATATGCACCACATGGATCTACCAGGTCCGGATATGAAAATGTACAAATTATGCATCTGCGTACAATTTTGTTGTACAGAAAGTCACTTGAGTGGTAATTATTTCTTCCGTGATTTAGTTTAACTTAACCATGCGGGCAATGTATCTTCAATTGTATGATGGCTGGTTTTTTCCAGCTATCAATGTTAAAATAGAAATAGACCGCCATCACAGGTGAGTTGGTAGCGCGCCTGCCTTCCACTCCAGTGGCCCAGGCTCGGTTCTCGGCTTGGTTGGGGATTTTTCAGTGGTGAGAGATTATCTTCCTGAGTTCAAGACTGGGTGTTGTGTGTTGAGTCCTGTCTGTTTTCATAACAAGGAGAAGTGGAAGAAAAGTACCATACGGTTTTATCTTTCATTAGCTAAACTAAATTGTGATTAGGCCTGCTATAATATCTTCCTAGGAGGAGTCTTGCATTGCGTTATTCCCTTATCAGGGAGTCGCTCCATGTCCATAGAGTATTAATACTCTCTATTCTCCACTGCAAGTATTAGTGTGTCCTACGAAAGGGATGTTAAACACTGATGGTTAAGTTAGAAAGAAGGAAAGACATAATGAAAGAAAATTTTCTCTTAAAATGAGCTACAGTTAAGACTTAGAGCAATGCTTTATTTCAGTGTAGATTATTTAATCATGTTTCAATTTATTTTAGCAACTTTCCACCTATTACACAGGTATGCATTTTTCAAAATATAATTCAGCGCACTTTATTAAATTTCTGCACTCTACATAAAGCTTTATTTTTAAAAAGCGTTTCAAAAGCATTGTATAGAATACAATCATATAAAAGTACCTGAAAAGAGCACTTGATCCCGAATGAGCAACGCTTATGTTCGACAACTCATATTACAAGCACAATTCAAAAGAGAAGCTACAAATCTGTTGAAATCAACTTTCAATAGGCATTATTGAGTGTACAGTAAACAAAAGCACATATTTTGTTTACCGTAATATAGCCCTACGCAATATATGCGTAATATTCGAAAAAGAAGTCAGTTTGATACAGTAATTAATTTATTAACAGTCCAATTTCCAGGAACAAATTGTGTACAAAAATATTAACAATATTACAAAAAGTTTGTTAAATAAGGGGAAATCTACATTTTGGTAAAAAGGTGATTGACTGACTCATTAACAGACTCACTGGCAGCTTACTCACTAATTGACTTACTGGTTGACTCTCTGACTTACTGGCTAGCTGACTAAATCACTCGCTGACTCATTGACTCATTCATGGGCTGACTGAGTCCGCTTGATCACAAATGAGTCTTCCCCATTTCAGTCAGTCATTTAGAATGTCAGGTACAATGTTATAAACGAGATATGCCCATGTTGACTAAAACGTCAGTTATCATGTTTTAAGTCCGATGCCTCGAATATAACTACGGTCATTTCTAATTTTACTTTTTTTAAGTAACTTAGGGTCTGTGAATCTACTCGTCTTATGACATTCCCTATGTAAAATGTCTTGTAATACGTCGTATCTTATTTTTTTGTTTTTGTATTTTTCCAAAGTATCTAATACACATAAGTATTTTTTTAACGTTGAAGACGATTTAATAAGAATCGACTCAAACGCTTCTCTCGTAAAATAAAATGTTATGACATCATTTCAGAATATTCTGTTGAGGATCTAGAAAAAAGACATTTTAGTTGTCCCTTTACTTATGGGATTGTTTAAAATAAGAAACTTCGCTGTCCTGCATTTACGTATTCTCAGTAACCACTCAACATTGTATAAGGTGTACTGAATACAATCTGTCAGCTTGGAATGTTATTGAAATTGTACTTACAGCATGGCAGTAGTTTTATATGGATAAACATATTAACAAATTCTACATCCTACCTTCAAAATTGTTAAAATTCACGTTATTGTACCGTTAAGCTTGGTCAATGAAAAAATAAATAAATGGATAATTGATACCATCAGCTCAAAAGGCTTAATTTTTTGGCTAGGACTTTCGATACATTTCAATCATCTACAGACATGCAGACGCAGATTTTTTAGTAACTAAAAATTAAAAGTCATAGTCTTATCGTCGCTGTAATACAATTAATAATTTTGAAGTTTTTTTTTAATTAAAACTGTGTAACTGATACATTTCCCAGCTTCCAACATACAAGGAGGAAGAGGAGGAGGAGGAAGCTGGGAATGTGTCAGTGTTATTGTAATTATTTTATCACAACGATAGGACTGGAAGACATTACCGTTTAAATTTTTACGTTATGGTATGATATGAATTTTATTTGCCAAGACATCATTACGATGTATAGCAACGTCAACATATTAACAATAAGATTTAAAATTTAAAAATTCTAAATTACAATAAAAGTTCATAGCATGTTAACATCAGTCAAACTGAAATATTCTGGTATTAAGAAACTTCTCAAGGCTATAAACAGGGTTAGACGTCAGTGTTGATCTGACTGTTATTTCAAAAACCGGTACTGATAGGTCTTTTAATTCATCTGGGAGACTATTGTATAATTTTAAACGTACTGTTACAAAACTATTTTGTCTTTTACTTTATTTACATCTATCTACATAAATATTCGAACATGCTCGTGTGGGGTAGTTATGAAATGATGTACAGAGTTTAAAACCATTGATATTTCTTTTGACATGAGTCAGGCAGTCTAAGGGCCTGTATGACGACCACCTGATATCATATTTATGTGCCAGATAATGAACCTATCTGGAAGTTGGCCAAGAATTGCGTATTGTGATCTCCTGACAAAATCTGTCTGGCAAGACAACTTCCAGATAAGCTAGCAGGAGGATGGAGTGGCTGACAAATTTCCAACTGCTAGTTAGGGAAGCTTGGTGGAAACAAGATGGCAGAACTCCGAAGCATCCTGGCCACCTGAATTTTAGAATTCATGCCGGAATATTTAATTTACACAAAAATGTCGTTTTAGGCTCACTTATGAATGAAATAGAACTGTACAAATCGACTGGGAAACCATACTTGCGAAGGAGGAGAAGGGAAATATTTACTGAATCGTATGCCTGTGTTGCGTCTAAAAATAACGCGGCAGTTCTACAACGATGTAAGAACGAGATGTGAATGTCGGTCATGAGAGTGAAATGAAATGAAATGATTAGCCTAAATGTCCCGTTAAGGGCAATGGCCTCCTCAAAGAGGGTAAGCTCGAATACACCACATGTGGTAAGCTATAAATGTTAAATTCCGGGTTATAGTGTTTACGGAATCCGAATTGAGTTTTAGGCCACATTCGATTACGTTCCAAGTAAAATGTAATTCGATCAGCCAGAATTTTTTCAAAAGTTTTACGGAATGTAGAAAGTAAGGAAATGGGGTGATAATCTTGTGGAGAGTATCCTGACTTGCCCGGTTTTTTAAGCGGGACAATATGAATCCGGATCCACTGCGGAGGGGTAATACCAGTATGGAGAATAGTCGTGAAGGTAGAGGCTAGTGTAAAAAGAAAACTGTCAGGCAGATTACGTAAAAGAGAATATGATATGTCATCCGGCCCCCTAGCGGAGGTACGGGTTTTGTTGTTCCACACATGTTGAATCTCGGGAATTTGAATAGGTTGAAGTATGGGATGATGTGACAAGCAGCCAATGGGTGGCAAATTAGGCACCGGATCTCGAGCAGTAGGGGGAGCCACCATTTGCAAAAAAAGGGATTGGAGATCGATGTATCCTGCCAAAGGTGTGAGTTCCGCAATATTGTTTAAAGTTTTATATCAGGCCAATTTTTTCCATATTTGGGATGAGGGGGTGTTTTGGTTAATTGATGTGCAATATATCTTCCAGGATGTTCTTTTGGCTTTGTTGAGTTTCCTTTTTGTTCTTGCCTCCTGCCTCCTGCCCTCCGGAGAGCAATCGTTTCTGCACAATCCTTATTCCACCATAGGGGGTGTCTGCTGCGAAGATTCGGGTGAATTGTATACGAATGATACTGATCAAGGTAATTAGTAAGCATAGATTCCAGATCTTGATATGATAATGTGGACGGGTCAGATGTGTCAAGTAGGTCGGAGATGTATGAGGATAGAGTTTCAGGGTTGATCTTGCCAGTTTTGTAAGGTGGAAGAAGGGTGTTTAGTATGGCCGAGGAGTGATTGATGTGAATGTGGAGCGGAAAGTGATCACTATTACATGTGTCATTTATACGCTCGATCCGTATGAGATTACTGAAACCTTCGGAAGCAACTATGAGGTCCGGTGTGGAATATCGTTGATTAAAGTTTCCAAAGCGGGTGGACATCTGGGTGTTTAGAATTGTCCAATTATTTGTGAGACAGTGAGTGATGAAAGGGTGTGAAAGACGACGCCAGTCTGCTATTCTATGGATACTGGGGATGTTAAAGTCACCACATATAAGAATCTGTTTGTCAAGCGGTGGTGGAATAATGGAGTTCCAATCTTGAGATGAAATATGGTTGCGGCTGGAATTGTAGACACCAAATTACACTATGTCTTGAAAAGTGATGTGGACCAGTTCAAGATGTGGAAACGGCAAAGAAGTATTATTAAAGTGATTAATCTTGAGGTCGTAGTGAATAAAGATTGACACTCCTCCTCCTTCCTTGTTGCGGTATTGATGTAGTGACTTGTACCCAGGTAGTTAAAAATGGACTTTGCCGTCAAGATGGGTTTCTGTTATTATAAGAAAATGATATATATATATGGGTGCGTAGCAATTGTAATAATTCATTTTTCTTATTTCGAATACTGCGGGCGTTCCAGTAGAGAAGGTGTACATTGTGTGTGGTCTTCATAGTGAGATGTAGCAATTTTTCAGGTTATATCGATATTGACAATTTATGGAATCAAATCTTTGATCTGAGATTTGAGTCTTTCCAAATCCCCTTTCAATGTTTCCGGGGCCTCACTTAACATTTTATTTATTGATGTAAGTAGGATGAATTTTGGTGGAGGAAGCTTGGATGCTGAAGACGTAGGTGTGTTAGGTACTCGCTGAAGAGGCGATGCCTTAGACTTACCCCCAGAGGGGAATTCACTGGAGAATGTCCTCTGAGAGAGGACGGAGGATGCGTCCGGAACCCTGCCTGTAGGATAGAGTAAAAGCCTCTTGTGGGCTATGTCATCTGAGGCTGGAAGGCGATCCTGAACCTTGCGTTGAACGAGACACCGGTAGGGATTGTAATCGATCATTAGGGGCCGTATTTTTTGGTAACAACGATAAGCGCGAAATTTTATAAAACAACCTCCCTTAGCTATATTTAGCTTTTATATGCTTAACATACCAATATGAACCAAACTGAATCCACGAAATATCGCGAAATTTACTCGATTCCGCGAAATGTGTCTATAAGCGCGAAATATGCCCCTTCTATCCGTAAAGTGAGAAATGAGCACGAAAACGTGCCTTAAAATCACAATATTGTGTTTTGGTGTAATGTATTTTTTTAATTCTTAGCAGCATGCTTTTTTTTTTACTGCTGTTTCAATGGCTGTCGAAGATTTACCGATGTATCAATATTTGTGATCGATTACAAAGATTGCAGAATTTACACAAAGATTGTCTGTGACCTGGTTTGTACTGTTGAGTACTCTCCTTTCTTGCTATCTCTTTGCCAAGTTAGCGATGCCTATGATCTATTACAGCAGAAGAGTGTAGAATGTTTGTTACTTGTATTCAACAGATTTCGTCTTTTATCCACAGTAGTATGGTTGGCACTTCTGTTTGCAAATGGCGACCTGATGGTGTTTAGTAGAAATTACGATAATATTCCTCGTCATCATATTTGAAAATTAACTCTAATCATGCCTAAATCGAAAGTTACTTCAGTTCATATAAGGGCAGAAGAATATAGAAATGGGGGGGGGGGGTGTTAGTTCATGTAAAGAAATAAAGAAGCAAAGTTTATCATTGCGCAATGTTCCCAATGTAATAAGTAATTTATTTCACGAAATACCCACCGAAATAGAAGGACGTTAACACCGAAATCAGCCATTTTATTTCACCAATAAATCTGGGCCCTATCGATCATTGATCTGAATTTCAAGCTTATAAGCTGGGCATAGGGTCTTTTCGGTAGTTTTGTGGGCGCCCTTGCAATTAAGACATTTCATCTCTTGAGCCTGGCATTTGTCCGTTGAATGATCCTCCCCACAATTAAGACACTTTATGGTAAATTTACAGAATTTAGTTCTGTGATTAAAGCGGCCACAGTTAAGACACAGAGCCACACGTTCCTTAGGCCTATATGGTACAACAGGACATAGTTGGTGATACAGTTTTACTTTCTGAGGGAGTGTCTGGCTACAAAAAGTGATCGTCACTGTCTGGGTTGGTACATAATTTATTTGACCTTGTTCATTTGTGATTTTCCGATTGAAGCGGTAAACAATCGTGACTTGATACCCCTCAGGCACTATGACATCTGCTTGTATTTCTTCCGGGGTAAGAGATGATTCAACTCCCTTGATAATCCCGGCCGTGAATAAATTATATGATGGTATAAAAGATTGGGGATCATGCACTTCATCAAATTTAGAATTGTTGGCAGCGTGAAAGCTGGAAAAGTGAACTTCGACTTGCGCAGAATTCACTTTATTTAAGTATCTGACATCATAGTTCTCTTTGAATAACCATTTCCCGATTTTCATTGGGTGCATATTACCAATGCTATTTCATTCATTTTAACAGTTACAAAGTAAAGCCCTGAATCGGAATGCACATAACGAAGTAGACTTCTAGCATTGTGTTCAGATGACTGAGAAACTACGTTATCTGTCAAAGAGTCACTCAACTTAACTTCTAAATTGTTTTGATTTAAACTGAGGGAAGTTGCCGCCACATCAATGTCCATTAAAGGCTGTGGAACCGAAATATTAATTACAGATTGCTCCATATCAGTACAAATTGCACAGTCTGGATTCTACGAATTTGATATGAGTTACCTCCCCACCCGGGGAGTTAAAGACCTATTCACTAGGTGTTGGGTTAAAGTTGTTTACTTACAGTTTTAATACACAAAACTATTCACAATATCACAATAACCCAGCCGGTTACCTCAATAATTTTAGTTAAAATTATCACAAATAAAAGAGAAATTGTAACACACGACTGCCTAGGTAATTCAACATTCCTAGATCAACCAAATTAGCAACACAGAAACCAATATATCAGTCTGCTAAAAGCACAAAGCATATAACTTTAACGACACAGAAATAGAATACGATTTAAACTGGTCGCCATGTAGCCTATACCAAAAGTGTGCACGTTGGCTTAAATTTGTTGTTTTGTGATCAAATATATGCTTAAATGTATGTTAAGGTTGGTGTGACTGGTCAATGTTATCTGGATTTTGTTTATAGATTGCCATGACAACTTTACCTTCCTAGGCCGATAAAACTGCATTTTGAATGCAGTTTTATTACAGTTTTATGCAATTTTAGCGACCTTAGTTGCTAAAATGCAATTTTTCGGCTTGTTACCAGTCCAACAAGCAGCTGTTTTAGAGAGCGTGTCCTAAAAATACTTAACAAACTAATAATATTCGTGTACTAAATTACTTAACAAACCAATACTATTAGGTACTTAATCTTCTCACTTAGGCCTACTCATTGTTTCCAGTACTCATATTCATGGGGGAACTATTAATTATGTAAAAAACAACCTTTTATTTGAACCAATTGATCTGTCAATGTACTGTCAACAACTCATCTTCGATGTTACGAGGATTCTTTTACATGCCATCAAAGTAGTCATTTTAACCATTTACGGATCACCAAATGGTGATTTTGCCATATTTATGTACAAGCTTGACAAAGTTCTACACATAATGATGGGCTATAACTATGACCTGCTCGTATTTGGGGATTTTAATACTGACTTCTTGCTAAATTCTATTAATAGAAATAATTTATGCAATCTATTTTTATCGTATGGTTGTTTTCGTATTGTAAATCAACCAACCAGAGACTCTACCTGTCTGGACAATATGTTTACAACCTTGAAAGCGGAGTCATATAACTGTAATGTCAGTGACTTAGGATTCTCTGATCATGACGCCATTATAAGAAAAATTAGCATTAATTCAAACAGTGAACCTATTAAAGTTTACACAAACACATCTATTCGGAAAATGTCCAATATGGTTTTTAAACGTGCCCTAGAGAACTGTAACTGGGAAGCAGTTCTTATGAATAAGAATAATAACCATGCTTCTCTATTTGATCAATTTTTTCACTGGTTTTATGAACTATTTTGTGTATCTTTCCCTTTAGAGAGCAGAAAGTTATTGAAAAATAAACACATGGTTCATAGTTTTCAAACAAATTGGTATAATAATGATGTAGCTGCCCTGAAAAACAAAGTAATGGCTCTTCGTACAATTGCTAAAGTTAAATCTAAACTTAGTACGAGTACATTGCTTCCGTAATCTTAACTTCAGATATAAAAACCTGCCATAAAGCAAGCGAAGTTAGAGGCTAATGTGTCATATATTGAATCATCCGTTAATAAGAGTAAAACTGTATGGTCCTTAATTAAAGCTAATGGTTCTACAATAGTAAATGATATTAATATACCTGCCAATGAATTTAATAACTTTTTTGTCGAACAGCCCTGCAATATAAAACAGAATATAAGTAGGCATGATCTCTCTTTTAAGGAATTTCTTATGAACAGCACTTCTGCCAATTCTATTTTTAGATGGAATGTGGTCACCACTATTCGAATTAGTAATGAAAAAACAAATATGTGACTTTTAGAATCCGAGAATTTATACTATAATAACCAATACGGTTTTAGATTTGGCCACAATTCCACTGGTGCGGTCAGATATCTAGTAAAAAAGGTACTTGACGCCTTTGAAGAAAACAATTCTCCTCATACATCTTTTTGCGACTTAAGTAAGGCGTTCGACTGTGTTGAACATGGTATTAATACAGAAACTCCACTATTTGGGTTTCGCGGAGAATGAATTGTCCACTTTGTCTCCCTACCTATCTGAGCGCAAGCAGTGCGTCAAGTTTAATGGCCAAACTTCTAATTTGCGCAATGGAGTACCCCAGGGCAGTTTTGTTCCTAGTGCCCACGAATGATTTGGAATGTAATTTAAATCTAGATATAATCATGTATACCGATGATACAACGTTACTAAATGTAGGTAACGATTTTCAAACGGCAAAAGAGGAGGCAGTGTCCAATTCAGCGGTTGCTGAAAATTGGTTTAATGCTAATGGATTTTTTCTCAATGATTCTAAGACTGAATTCTTACTATTCACTCTTAAGAAAGCTCAAGAGACCAAAAGTTTTAATATGTTGGGTATTGTCATTGATCACAGACTGACTTGGGAAGATCATATTAACTATATTTTTCTCTATTATCTAGAGTTCTTTTTCTTCTCTTAACATTAAGATCCATTGTGCCTCTTATTTCGCCTATTTTCACAGTATTCTTATTTATGGACTCACCCTCTGGGGAAATAGTCCGCACATTAATAAGGTTTTTGTTCTTCAAAAGGTCATTAGAATTATCACTAATTCACCATTGAATGAACACTGTAGACATCTGTTTGCTGACCTTAAAATATTGACTATTACGTCTCAGTATATTCTTGAGTCTCTTTTATACGTTAGAGATAATATTGATGATTTTAGTTATAGAAGCGATCTACACAATTACGAAACAAGGCAACAAAACTCATTGAACTATCCTGCCAGCAGGCTTTCTTTAACTATGAAAATTTTTGAACTCATATCCACAAAAATCGTGAACAAAATGCCTGCTAGATTATTTAGGCTAAAGCGAAATCATTTTAAATCTGTGATCTCTGGTTGGTTGACTACTAGGTCATTTGACGATATGAGTGAGATTTTTTTAATTGTGATGTGTCTGATTTGATGTAATTTTATCTCTTTGACCATGTCTATACACACTGTGTTCTCCGACAGGCAATCAAACATCAAACAACATTAAACATTTGTAAGAAAAAATAATTATAACATTGTATTTTGTTATTTTGTACTTCATTGTCCAGTAAGGGAAATCGTTAGTGAACCGAAATCCACGTTTTCTTTAGAAGAAAATTAAAGGCATTCTTAAGAATTTTACACTTGCAATTTAGTCACAGTGTTTGCTGTAGCAAGATGCCGAAAGTGAAGTATTCTGAAAGTTGGTTGACTAATTGAAAAACGTTGTTGTTGGGTTTATCTGATGGACTTTGAAATGACAGAGATAATTCTAAAATTTATTATATAAACAAAATGTTGAAAATTAAGCAAGAATTCTTGATATAGTTCTGTGGTTCAAATAGAAATTGTCAGTAAAACTAAAATTAAGATACTTCTTTCGATATGTTTATTGTATTTATTAAAGTGAAACTTAAAATAAATTGTCTGAAAATTGTAAATAACTGAAATAAAACTATTTTAATATGTTAGAAAACTAATACAGGCTTTATAAAAACCTAAAAATATTATCCTTAGTTATTACTGCCAACATGCAAGCACAACCACTCGGCAAGGACTGATGATTTTCAAAACGCATGTCGTATATAGTCTACAAGAAAGGAGAAAAAGGCACGAAGGCAGAAAATGGATAAGAAGTTATTGTGGTGTTAGGAGTGTTTGCATTTAAAAAATGAAGGAGGCCATGAAAAGGCGCCTGCAATTTTCATAACAACCTGGATAGGCATAGCTAAGCTTTATTCTTCTCAATACTTTCTCTCACTTCAAGTTATTACAATTGTCTGAGTGTGTACAGTAGTTGATATCCAATATGATACTAGAGTAATGCTGGAGGTGTGCTCCCAAGGATCTGTAATTTTCGCTCTATAATATGAATAGAGGAATTCGGCCATGAAATGTAATGTCGAATTTTTAACAGGAATATATGTTTCGATGCCCCCGACACCAAAAAAAATTAAAAGATTTAAAAAAAGGAAAAAATACATTTCCAGAAAATACTCTGTGTGTTACTTTTGCGGAAAATTTAAAAAAATCGTACATTTGTTTTCATAACTATGTTATTTAGACGTAATAAATTTCAAACAAAATTGAGTGAAACCTATATTTTTTTGTTTAAACTTTTTTTTCACACTCAACGGTTATCCAGGATTAGGCCAATGGAAAAATCCCAACGGCCTCGTAGGGGGATCGAAACCGTGACTCCCGGTTTTTAATACTGTAGGCCTAACTTAAATATTTCGTTCAGATTAAGATTTAGATGTAGTAATATTTTAGGATAATGGTAGAAGCAAGGTTCATTTCTATTAGCTATCTGAATCTTTTATTTATTTTACATTTCTATATGGTTCATTGTGAACTGAGGTTTTATAATTATAGTCGAAACAGTTAAATAATTTGAAATCTCATTCTAACGATGGGAACAATGCCATTGTATTCTCTTGCAGAAAAATGATGATTTGGGAAGAAGTCGTCTTAACGTGAAAAGGACTTACCTGCCACACCAAACTTCTATTATATCTTGCTCTTAGTAAAAATACCATCTGGTTTCTGTAATGTATAGGTTCTACACTTATGTCACTCGAGAAGATGCTAGATTGCTTCAGCTTCTTCGTTCTTACGTGGAAGGAACAAATTGCATTGAATATTAAAAATAAAACTTCTCAAGATTTTCCATGGGAGATTTCCAACAGTATATTGAAATTGTAATGAAATCTTGACGTAGTTATATAAAGTTCGAGTTCCTTATGTAGTTCGGTTTCAAACATGAAGTTAAGAGTATTTGAAAGCATGTTTATGAGTTTGACCCGTATTGTAAACAGTATCTCAACAAGTTCGAAACTCAGTCCAAGAATAAGACTGGATTTCAAACTTATTTCCTGTAGGTTACTCTTTATGCTGTACAGTTTATAGAGGTCTGACATATTTGTACAGTATATGGGCTGTGCTAAATGTATATTTGAAGCCGATTCTGGTTACTGACCGGTTTATGAAACCGCCGAAACATTCAATATGATTTCTGTTATGCTCCTCCAATGATATCATATGGTGTTTTGTAGTTTTGGACAACAGTAGATTAGTCCTACTCGAATCTTTTTAAATGGGGTGAAACACATTTGCACGAACTTTCTCTTATACGTCTTACTATTTATTTTATTAATATTTATATAGATTTATTGGGTTCTACACCTGCAAGATTTTCGATAAACCGAATTGCCACTGTGTGAAAATTCCAATAGCACTAGTAACAGTTAAGGAATAACATAAAGAGGGCAATGATTTATAGGTGAAACCGGTATAGAACCAGTTTGGTGTTTTTTTTAAGTTTTGGACAACAGTAGGCATATGGAATCCCATCCCTAGTTTATTGTGTGTATTAGGCCTACATTTTAACAATAGTAATGCAGTTTTGATTGTGTATTACCAGTGTTGTTGCATGGATGTCAAACATGGAGAAGAACATAAAAGCAAAAGAACATGATCCAAATTATATATCGAAAAAGGAGTTGAAATCCTACAGGTGACACTAATGGACAGAATTTAAAAATGAAGAAATACGGAAGAAGATGGGTATGACTGGCGTTTTTTCAATGGCAGATCAAATAGAATATAGAAGCATAATTCCCCATATACGACGGCGTGGGACTCAAGAAGTAACAAGGAAGTTACAGAAAATCTATGAATGAGAAGTCCCCACGATCGAAGCACATGTAAATGACTGAAAAGACTGCTAACCCCATGATTCAAGATGTAAGGCAGTATTTTATGCACATTGCATGAATAGTTTGTACAAGTCATACATAGTTGAAGTGGAATGTGTAAATAGCATATACGTATTATGATATGATTTAATGTAACGTGAGGCGGTCCCACTGTCCCAAACTCTTCGACCAAATTGTGCCTGCCTCATGCATTATAGGTTGGAGTCAGTGAAATAGACCGGTTCCTTTGACCAGGCTAAAAAGCTGCATTACAATCCTTATTATGTTATCTGCTGAAATTCGGAAGTTCTAAATATTTGGATTCTTCTCCTGCTGAGAGTTTCACAGTGTGAATAATATGCCAAGTGGTTTCCTCTGCAAGGCCACAGAGTGCCTGAATGGATGCCCATTTTGTACATGTGTTTCCTCAGCTTAAAAATTACGTGTAAGTAATCCTATCACAGTTCTCAGGTGGAATTTTTCAGTCCTAGTGCCTGAGTTGCAATGTTCCTAGAGGGTTTTCTAATCAGCCCTTGATAATGTTTTGAACCTGCATATGAGTTCCAAAGTTTAGTATGCTCAGCATCTACCCAAGATTCCATTCAGTGCGAATTAGTTTGCTTGATATTCCAGTTAGTCTTTCAGGGCCTATAATATGCTTACGCTGCCGCTGCCCCTGCCAGACATTCCGCACTCTCATTACCAGGTAGGCCTATAACCCAGAGATCCGGCGCCCAACAGAGTTTTGCGTCATTTTGTTTGCCAATTCAACAAGATCTTTGTGAGCCCCTTATTAGCTGATAGCTCAGGCTGCAAGACAAAAGAGCCCTTAGAACTGCCTGACTGCCCGTGAAAATTGAGATCTTCTGGGCTTTGCATTTTCTCCTCAGATTCTCAAGAGCACAGGCATTCAATGCAAATGTTTCTGCTTAGAAGTCCTCGAGGAAAACTTTAAATCTTTCCTGAGTTTCCAGCCATATATGAAGGATCCAGTTCCTGTCTACGTTGTAAAGCCAGTTACACTGGCCCTGACGTTGCTACAGCTTCTCCTGCCTTCCGTTTCTCTCGACTATTAACAGTGACTTGGAATTACTTTCAAAATTTTATTCAGGAAGAGATTAGTCTGAAATATCGCCTATCTCTCCTATATTGAACATTTTGTTAATTTTGGAATGCCCCAACTTTATGTAGGGGATGTTCCAGCAAACACTCGAAGACTTTATTGTGCTATTGTTGCTATTACGTTACCTTACTGATAAGAATTTTAGTAATAGCCTGTCACTGTTCATTCTTATAATTTATATTGTATTCATTTTTTTGTAATCTTACTCTTTATCATAAAATATTGTAAATTTTGTAACCTAATTTAAAACTCAGTAATTTTTATTTCTGAATCTGGTGGACTGAAAGAGAAGACCTCAGGGCCCTATATCTGCCATATATTATTATTATTATTATTATTATTGGCTCATTAATTGTTATTAATAATAATAATAATAATATTATTATTATTATTATTATTATTATTATTATTATTGGCTCATTAATTGTTAATAATAATAATAATATTATTATTATTATTATTATTATTATTATTATTATTATTATTATTATTATTATTATTATTTCTGTTAATAATATTATTACAGTCACTAAAGTCTATCGATTGTTTCAAGTTGTTATGATTCGGGTTGTAGGCTATATGCCCTATGATCCGATATCACGCCATGCAGCAAGTCCCGTATAGGATTTATAAAGTGCACTCAGTCTAGATTTTTTCCTCCTAATTTCTAGTTGTTCCCTTCCCTGTCACCTTTTTGGCCCCCATCTTTCCAACCCCTTCTGACAAATTTTGCTGCCCAAATCTGAACCTTTTTAAAGTAATGTTTGATTTAGCCTACCCTACGGATCCAACAACCTAAACCATTTCCGTTATCGGACGATCTAAAGATGTAACACTAATTATAAAATATAAGTTTACGAAATATTTCCAATTAACTTACGTTTTATTCAATCTGTTTATTTGCCCTGTTATTGCGGAGAGCCCCTCAGTTACATGTTACTGAGCAGTAATACATTTGTGTGGAAAGTGGATTAATGTGGATAATATTTTTGAATAATTTGGGTCGGCAGGTTTCCTTGAATGCTCCCGTTTCCCCTGCCATTTATTATTTGCCATATTTGCCACGGTCTTAGCAGCGGTCTTTAAGCATCGCACATCGCAAAGGGTACGAATACTACCTTCTTTCTTAAACATACTTTTTAATTCTCAGCCGGATCGGTTGGGCTATCTAACTGAAGACAGTGAGCTTCACAAACCAATTCCAACGAAATAGGTTTCGCTCATAGTAGTGCAATAAGGACACATTGTCCACAGTGTTCTACAGTAGATGTTTTACTTTTGCACTTAGCGCATTTAATGAGCACAGCTGTAGCGTAACCCTTGTTAATCTGTAGAGTACATTCTGGATGGAGGCTAAAGGAATCTCAGTAGTCATGGCAACGAGATGACAATCTGAGAAGAAAGCAGAAAGAGATCAGTGCTAGAGGCTGAAACAAAAGAACAGCAGTAATCAAATTCCTTTAACAGTTGAGTAATAAAGAATTCACATCTGATTTCTTGCAAGGTCAGCATTTCCAGTGAATTAACGTTTCATTTTAAAAAAGAAAGAGTGAGAAATCAGAGAGAAGGGGAAATAAGATTCAACCGTGAATTAAGAAACTCGTCTGTAATACGGGCAATTAAGCATGTAGGAATTAGAACCCAATGGAAAAAGAAATGATCACTCAGAATGTTGAATAACATGATGAATCAGTTAGATTTTTGAAATGTATGTCTGAACTATCCCTTGCCATGAGAATAATAATGCATTCTTCAAACTCTGCCTCCATTTCTGATTAATAAAAGCCCTTCGGTTTTTTATTCCTGATTTGTTCCCTCCACCTAGAATAGAATAGATGCACATTCCCCAACTTTGATAACTTCTTCCCAGGAGATGGAAAATTAAACCTTCTCACCCGATACGTAACCAACGTCGCGAAAGCTTGAAGTCTCTAAACTCGGTGAAAATGAAAATTTTGTGTGTAACGAACATTAGAATAAGTTATAGAAAATATGTCCAGAAAATAAATTCTTAAAAAGAGGATAGTTGAAAAATACCATGGACCAGTGGTTTCCAAACTTTTTAGTCCGCAGACCCTTGAAACAAAAGAAAATTTCACGGACCCCTTCTGAGTTTTGAAATGAATCAAACAATAAATACAGTGGCTATGTGTAAACACTAATATTTTAGTTAAAATGCAATTTCTTAATGTCAAAAGACAACATTATTGTGATATTATCGAAAGCATACAAAAAAATATTGAATTGAAAAGGTAAAATTACAATACCAATTACAAACACTGTTTTTAGTGCATGCATAGAAGCTGCTTATGAGCAATTAGATCGGCAGTGTTGCTTCAATTGTATGTTAATTTTAATATCAAGTCTAGATCTTAACTTTGATCTCAAATAGGCCTATGTGAAGGGAAAAATTTTGTTTCACACAAATCGTACGGTAGTCGGAAACATTACTAAGCACTCAAAGATTTTTCTTGAGAGTTCAGATTAATTAGCCATGATATACTTAGGTATAACCAAAAGCCTGCTGGTTGTAATTGTGTAGCCGTAATTTCATTGCGCTCATTGTTGAAAGTTCTACCAATAAATCTTCTTGTGGCATGAGAGATAGTTTGCTTCATAGCCCCTTAAATGGATAATGATACCTTATACAAAAGCCACTTGCATTCGTTATTTACAAATACTCTATTAACTGCAAGTGCAGTTGCTCCAAACGTGACTTAATGTTGAGGATCTTTGGAACATTTTGTCAAGACAATTGAATGAAATCTGCCATCTAAGGGATTATTTTTTGAAGATTTCGAACTTAATCTCTCAACACAGATTCATTTCTTTATCATTTCCTCGGTTTTATCTCGAACCTAAAATTAGTGTTTCTAGAGCCTTGCAGGTATAAATTGATACAAAAAATTCAAAATCCAGTTAATCTTGAAAACTATCTTTCAGTTCGAACTTGGAATGATATAAAAAGAGTTTGACTTCATCCCTCAGTTCAATTAATTGGGGATCATTACCCTTCCTCGTAAAATTCGTTTTACTTCACAGTGAATTAACAGGTGCTTATGATTACTCCCGAAAGATTATAGAATAACTAAAACTAAAAAGTATGGGTGTACTCCATTGTTTTCCTTAAGAGTGTCAGCGGACCCCTGGGGGACCACATTTTGCCAACCTCTGTCATAGACGATTCATACATTGATGAGAGCAAATTCGGAATGTGGATTACTTCCCTTATCTACAGTAGGTTCAATATTAGAAAAGAAAAGAAACTTAAATGTGGGAATCCTAAATAGAATAAATGGTTTAAATAAGGTAATAGGCAGAGCTACTCGATTCTCCCTCTCATCAAACAGCTTGAAATTATTGAAATAAGGTAAATCTAATTAAACCTCCCCGTCATAAAACGCTTGATTAGCACCCTGGTAATAGGTGTGCTTAATTGCAAACTTGTGGAGCAGAATTAAGAATTATTACTCAATTCTTAAAGTATAAAATATAAAGCAGACGTATGATTATGAATAGGAGACATCTGCAAAAGATAACGGCGGTAGAGTTGAACTTCTGGAGAAGATCAGCTAGGGAATCATACCGACGAAGAGTAAGGAATAACGTGATTCAACAAATTGCGGAAAGCAAACAAACTGTTGACTTTGTTAGTTACTTGTGCGAAGGAGACTGAGATGGTAAGGACATGTCAGAAGAATAAGAAGCGGTAGGAATGCGAAGATCATTCAGGATGGTCGGAGAAGAAGAGGGTGATCATTAACTACATGAGAGGACAATGTCTACTGTTCAACAGAGAAGTTTACCTTCCACCAGGAAGACAAATTGATTGGTTTTATGATTATTTAACAACAGGATGTACTGCATCTAAGGTCTGCAACCGTCGCCACTGTATAGGAATTATGTTCCTCATGGGCCTATCACATACGTGCACAAATAAGTGCATTCGATCTGTGCCAGAATCGAACCCGCAACCTTGGGCATAGAAAGGCGCCGTCCTACAACGCTACCCAGACCAATGCGGAAGATAGGAGCCAATGAAGAAATGACATAGAGAGTTAATTATAATGTGTATTATTATTATTATTATTATTATTATTATTATTATTATGCGTGCACAATAGGTCTCAACCCTTGCAACATCACAAAAGAAAAACGGTTTGGAATCGTGTGGACATAGTTCAACAGAATTATAAGAACCGTAAGTTGACCTATTTCTTAAGTTTGTGAACTCCGAACTCTTTATTAAGCGCTCAGAAAGATGTTCTCCTTTTATGTCCCTATCTTGCGTCTAGTTCCGATATTTTTAAATCAGACTGATTATTCTTTCAATTCAAGGGGAAAGTCAGGAGTATTCCTCATTGGTAATCGATGCAAGTTAGATAGAAATCTACCTTCTTGCTATTCCATTTGATTTCCGTTATTTTTATTTTAACAAGTCCATGGACTTCAACTGAGAAAGACAGACTTTTTTTAACTTGTAAAACATAGAGACTTGTCTTTATTTGAATTATGAGATGAATTTACTATATATATATAACCAGAGCATTGGCATAAACTTCCACTTTTCGATACTGAATGCGAGGATGGAAGCACGCTTTCCTCTTAATAATTTGATCGTAGGCTTCCACAGCCAGAGTTGATAATAGAATTTTCTTAAATATGACGCGGCAGATGCCCGGAAGCCAAAAAGATTCTAAACTTGATCCAAGATGTGTACGGATCAAAAGTAAACAACAGACTTGCCTTGATTAACTGAGTCCAGTCGTAACGCATACTTCACGATAGTGCGACAAGCTCAGTTAGATGTTAACATCCAGCCTGCACATATCAGACAATTATTTGTATCTTATGTAATTGTGATTGCAAAATTTCTGTTAAGTGAGTTGCTTGCTTTCGTATTTATATCATAGGCTTTCATGTTTTACAACATAATATATCTAACCAAGATGATTTCATTTACTTTTATTGTTGCCTTGGCAAATTTGTTGGTTCTGAAGAAAAAACAAGTGACATAAGTTACTAAATACAAGACATATTTTATAACATAATTAATTCGTTGTACTTATCATTTAAGTAATTTGTGATGAAGTGCACTACATATTGTAAGTAAAAAGTAATAGGCAAAGCCTCTAATAATTTGTATAATAGAAGAAATTGCGAGCCAGAGCCTTCAGAACTTTCGTCATCAATAAAGAAACGTGCGAGGAAAAGAAGCGGCGAGAAGATACAAATTGTAAATATATACAAAACATTGAAAGAAAACTCTGAAGTATCTGTGCAAGATGTAGGAGTGGCTTCAAGTGCGGTTTTCAAAGTCCTAGAAGAATACAGATCTGCAGGAGGTGTCAAGTTATTGGTTAAAATTAAACCAAAATCAAAGACAAAACATCACTTGGCAGACTTGGAAATCGAACCCGGGATTCTTGTCGCTTGATATAAAAAAGAAATTTCAATTGACTTCACTTGACTAAACAGTCTCAAAAACGAACTCTTGTGAACTGTGCCTTGTACTTTCACATAGGGTTGTTTACTTTTGCTCCGTACACATCTTGGATCAAGTATCGTTCTATTCCATTGTGGTTCGACTGTGCTAAGCATAGGCGTACCGAGGGGGGGTTTTGGGGGTTTGAACCCCCCCCCCCCATTGATTAAAAAAAGGAAAATTGTATAATTTTTTTAAGTCTGCCCATAAATTACTTAATGCAAGTACTCGTATAAAGCGTGGAAAGCTTAAAACTCGTTATTTTGCGTCTTAATTTTTAAAATTTTCCGGGAGAAACCCCGGAAGCGAAAAACTCGTTATTTTGCGTCTTAATTTTAAAAATTTTCCGGGGGTAACCCCCGGAAGCGAAAAACTCGTTATTTTGCATCTAGATTTCTAAAATTTTCCGGGGGAGGACCCCCGGACTCCCCTCTCCCGGATGTTATAACCCCCCCCATATGGTCGGCCTGGTTACGCCTATGGTGCTAAGTGACGCCATTTTGAAAAAATAAGATCGAGGAAGCTTTGTTCCGGTAAGGGTAGCCAAACTAGTCTTTTTAACTAACTGTAGTTAATTGATAAAACTTCATTATTCCAATGAGGGGTATGTATTTGTTAAAAAATATTTCAAACCACCTTATACCCTCATTACATTTAGGTTAGGATGTTACGTAGGAAAATGCCAAAAACATTCCTACAGAATCACAGTGTTTATTTGTATGTTCATAAAATTACTATGAATAATTGATAGAACAATACGATGTATATAAAAGAATCACATGAGAAATCAGATATTGTGTCTTACTTTTTTTAAAATTAAAAATTATTTACAGTTGTATGAACAATATTGTTCGTTAATATATTGCAATTTAATTAAAATTTATCTTTGTCTGTTACAATTAAAAATATATAAAAAAAAATAATAAATAAAAAAAAAAAAAACACATAGAAATGTCTGATTAAAAATATAAGTTTAAAGAACGTACATTTTAGTCAAAATTATTTCACTTGAATATAAGTAGCGTCTTTGTGTGTTATAACCAGAATATAAAGTATCTTGTGTATTTGTGCACACGTAAACAGTCTAGATAACTGTGTTAAAACAGTTATGTTGGTTGATATAAAATAACTAGTTAGGTTTGTGTCCTTTCGTGTAAACAAACAAATTTCTTAATGTTTCAGTGCACTTGTATAAGCCGTGTACTTACAGTAATAAGCATATTGTTAAAATGTCCTATTTGTTGAGATTCTTCTTTACTCTTTTCTTCTTTTTTCTTTCTTCCTTTCTTGTGGATTTTCCGTACTGTTGTAACTGGTGAAGCTTTATCTTCTGTCTTCTTGTAATATTAAAATGTTGATGGCAAATTTCCAAACGTTATCCTAGTAATTAATATGCGGAATGCATTTCGACTTTTCTTAAAGTCATCATCAGCCTGTTAACAAGTATACGAATAAAGAGGAATTAGATATGAATTTATTTGCAATTAATATTAATTTTGTTATTTGTAATGGTAGCTTACCTCTTAGCGCTGTTATATGGAGTATAGAAGTATGATGTGTGACTCGCGGAAATATCGCGTAGCGTGTATTTATATGGGTCGGGTGTGTTCACAAATTAGGTCGAAAAGTGGGTTATGGTCGATGGTGTCTTCGTTTAAAATAATTTGCTTATGTTTGTATATTTCTAGGTTTTCTAATGTGTTTAGTTTGTTACTTTTATCTTGTTTATGTAGTATTTCCATAGTGTGTTCTATACTATTGTGTTTATGGTTTTCGTCTAGTAAATGTTTGGCATAAGCGGATTTTCTTCTTTTTTGTTTATAATCTATTGAATGTTCTTTGTATCTTTGTTTAAATTTCCGTCCTGTTTGTCCGATGTAAACTTTTTGGCAGTCTGTACATGCCAATTTGTAAACGCCATTTGTTGAATATTTATCTATGTTATTATTCTTTATATTATGTAATTTGTTTTTGATATTGTTATTTGTCTGAAAAGCAATCTTAAAATCCTTTTTAAACAAATTTGTAATTCCGTGTATTTTCCTGTCTGTATATGTAAATGTTATGTGTTTCTGCTCTTTCTTTTTTTCGTTTATCGGTAATAGATTTGTCTTATTTGTTTTGTTTTTGTTTTTCTGTAGTTTTTGTTTGTTAAGAATTTTATAAACTGTGTTTTCTTTGAAACCGTTGTTTTTAGCTATAGCTATTATTGTATTTAGTTCTTCCTTATAGTGTTTTTTGTTCATGGGAATACTCAGTAGTCTGTGAATCATATTGTTCAATGCTGCTGTTTTCTGATTAAAAGGATGATTTGACTTGTTATGTATGATCGTGTCTGTAAAAGTGGGTTTTCTGTAGATACTGAAGTTTATAATGTTATTCTTCCTGTTGATTTTAAGGTCTAAATAATTTAGTGTATGATGTTCTTCTTTTTCAAATGTAAAAGAAAGGTTATTGTGTATATTGTTGAATTCTGTGACTATTTCTTCGATAGAGTTTTCTTTGCATATTAAAATGATGTCATCAACTGTAGTTATTTTGTGTAGGCTGCGATGGTCTAGTCTAGAGGTAGCGTGCCCGCCTCTAGATCCGAAGGTCACGGGATCAAACGCGGCCGCAGTCGATGGGTTTTTCAGGACGTAAAAATCCTGGGCACGGAGTGCTCCGGGAGGGACATTAAGCTGGGAGCCCGTGTCGTAGATTTTCGGCACGTAAAAGAACTCCTAACCTAAATTAGAGCCTCTGGACAAAACTTCTCGGCCCTTTCATGTCCGAGTAATACCTTAGTTTCCGGAGGGGGGTTAAGGGGCGATGGGCTTACCACCTGTCCCTCTGCCCTCTCTAGGAAAATAAGCGTAACAAAATTCACATAGGTAAACAGAAACCTCCACTTGGAGGCCCTTCGCCCCAACATGGGGGCATAGGATTAGAGAGAGAGAGAGAGAGAGAGAGAGAGAGTTATTTTGCCCTGATTTCTATTAGGCCTACTCACCCTATGGATTATAATAATGCGATGGTTGGCAACATTTTATCCTCATAACTCGCGATCAACGAGAAAACTGAAACGAAAACGAAACTTTTGGCGTTATTTCGTAAACATAAATTCATAGGCCGTTCCCCGTTGATAGTTTGGGGGTCGTCTTATAGAACAGATATGCGCTAAAACTATAAAATTTTGACGAAAATTTAGACCTCGTCTTATCTGAAGGTCGTCTTATCTGTGGAAACATACGGTAATATGTACAAAAATCCAATAATAACATAGAAAAGTCTGAGAAAGCCATATGCTGGAATTATGATCTGCAGATAATCTTAAATGGAGCAAATAAAAACTTATTGGACCTACCATCATCACACTACCTATTTCATTCTTACCAGTCTTGACAAGTTACTACAAGATAGGAATCAAACAAACTCCTCCTCACACAGATTTAAACCGCTGATCTCTGCTGGCACAAGTCTCCCGTTTCAAATAGTCTATAGTATTCGATTTGTTGTTTCTTAAAGCTGGTGATATTACATTTAGAATAAATGGTTAATTCTACTAAAGTTTCTACAGTATATTAATTTTGTTTGTTACAGTTGTTCATATTCCACATAGAGAAAGGTCCGTTCTACGAGGATTTCTACCAGTGCGTTACGTTCGGTTTCTACACTGAGCCTTGGCAGGAACAACTCTACACCACGTTCAGCCTGGTGTGTATGTTCATCCTGCCCCTGCTGATACTCGTCTCTACATACGTGTCTACAATCATCACCATCTCCCGTAAGTACCAGTTTCCGTCTCCTGTAAATAGTTTTCCTATTCCCAGTGAGTACCAGAGTTCATCTGTTGTGAATACTCGTGTAAAAAGTTATTTTTAACAGCATCAACCATTAGCTCCAAAGGGTGGGAAATATATGGGTAAAGGACGAGAAACATTCATATGCACAATACCAATTATCTATTACCTACAACTGTCGTCTTCAACAGTTTTTGATACGATCAACCCTTACTGCTTAGCCAACTTACTATAACTTCAAAACTAGACGCATTTTCAAGCTAGTTCAAAATTGTTTTAAATCGTCTATGTATTACCAAATTCTTTTGTATGAAGTTTTTTTTATAATACTGCAACTTATAGCATACGATAATCAAAAGCCATGTCTCTAACATACAGAAATATGAACTTACAAATCTCCTTCGCCTGTAGGCCGAGCAAAAAGTTACTTTTTTTTTAAATTTGTTGTTGTCAAAATTATCGAGAGCGCTTATTTCAGCTCTAGATGCGTTATCTTTATTGTGCCTAGGTAGAAAGTAATTGTAAACTTTTATGTCACGAAAATTGGTAGGGTTACCATACTTCAATGTCGAGATATCGTAACGAAAAAATTAATTTCACTTTTAAAGTAACTTTAATATTTTAGCCCGAATATTTATTAAAACACAACACGTATATATAAATTGGGCAAATATATGATGTGTGTTGACGTTACGGGCCGCACATTTTTTGAACATAGTAACATTTTATTAAAAATTAAAATTATTAATTATTGATATGCAGTAAACATTAATGAAAGCAAATTTGTAACGCGGTAACATTATTATTTCTTAAAATTCTGAACACATTGATAAGAGCAAATTTTTGGGCACAGTGAATTTATTATTTGTTAAAATGCAGTACACATTGGCAAGTAACAAATTCACCAAAGTTAATTCCCAAAGAAGTTCCTGATTTTTTAATAAGTTCTGAAAATGGCCTTTATTCCACTATTTCTCACAATGTACAAAATGTATCTAGGGCAGTTTTTCATAAATGAAATTATCCGTGGAAGGTGATTTAGATTTTACATTTAACTGCTATCCTCAACCTAAGGAATGTAATTTAGAATATGAAAGCCGTCAGGATATCCGAGGCCAACGCTATCCAGAATATAAAACTGTATATAAAACTAAAAATATTTTAAATTTTATTAATTGACTTTGTCGCGGACCACACAGAAAGAGGTCGAGCGCCGCCAGTTGGCCATCCCTGATTTGGAAAACTCACTAGGGCTAGGGAAGACGAATCTGAGGTTGTTTCTTTCACGGGCGGCGCAATATAATCGTGAAATGCACCTCGAAGGCGAGTTTAAAGCGTTTTAATGATCAATAGTTTAAATTTTATATACATGATTTGGGTAAGGTTCATGAATAGGCCGAAGTTTGAATTGTACGAGGGTGAGTCCGAAAATAAGTTTCCCCTGGCGACTGTGTACAGAGGTGTGGATGAAAGGCAAAAAATATGAGACATTAAAGATAAGACGTGCCTTTATTTTTCCACATAATTACCACGTACATCGAGACATTTGTCATACCGCTTTATAAGCTTCAGAAAGCCCTCCAGGAAAAAATCAGGGCTCTGCGCTCCCAACCAAGAGTTGCAATATGGGTTTGCGTTGCCGTTGCCGAGTGTGGTCTCGCATTGTCGTCCAACAACAGAACGCCAGATTGGAGAAGGCCAGGCCTTTTCTTTTTCCGAATCGCCTTCTTCAATTTCGACAGGGTGTGTCAGTACCGCGTAGCAGTGATTGTTCCATCCTCTAAAAAGTCCAGCAACAAAACCCCTTGGGCGTCCCAGAACATTGTGAAGAGCACTTTATTTGCAGAGGGCATTGTTTTGAACTTCTTTCGGACAGGTGATGACGGATGTTTCCACTCCATAGATGCGGCCTTCGATTCGGACGTGAAATGGTGGACCCACGTTTCATCCCCGTCACAATCCGAAACAGAAAGTCATTGTCATCACGATGGTGCATGGGTGTCTTTCGCGTTCAACCGATGTCTTGTTTCCCCCATTGCTGTTCGATTTCCTGAGGAAAAATAGAGGGGAAACTTATTTTCGTACTCCCCCTTGCATTATTTCGAATCTGTATGCCCGTACGGCAACACAAGATTCGTTTTGTTGTTTATATTTATTACTATATGAATGAATGAATTATTTATTCTTGTATCTGGAGTTATACAAATGATCACCCCTGGTGTTACAGAAAGTTTTTCACCAAAGGGCGTCTTCATACATAAAAGCTCAGACATCGGAAATCAGTACTAATACTAATAAATGTTTACCTTTTGTAAGTATATCCATTTTCTTATTTGCCACTTCTTTACTTAACTTTAATTTTTTTTATTTAAAAACTTAAGTCTTTCAGTTTCGGGACTACTTAAAATTATATGCTCTGCATCTTCATTACTAAGACATAATGGGCAACGACCTTTCTCGGAAGTTCTTCTTGCCCCTCTAATCTTCCAAATCCCTAATCTCCACCATGCCAGCCCAGATTTTTGTTTCTTTGAGCAATCATTCACATAATTTTCCGTACCCCACATTTCCTTCATTTTGATGTAGAATACTAAAGATTTATTTTCCCTCATTACGGCAAAATGGTACTGCCTTTGTATATCATTACATCTTTTAATAACTATTTTTGAAATCACATTGATGTTTTTCTCCTCGTTCAATGCTGAATTCCATATCCACTTTAATCCTATCTCATTTATTACTGTACGTAAATTAACTGTTCACATTTTCCCAAAAAAATGAAGTTTGGAAAAAAATCAAGTTGTTGTATTTTCATGTTGAATTTTAGAGTTAAAGAGAATTTCAAAAATGTCTGCATATATCATGATTTGAAACTACTATGAACAGGCTTTCAAATAAGAAAAACCTCTGGTCCCCATAATTTTTTGTTTCTGATTTATATTTATTTATTTATTTCTGATTTATTATTATTATTATTGTTTTATATCTTCCTGCAACATCTGCAGGTAGCCGATGACAAAGAGTACCAACAACAATGGGTATATATATATACTGTATATACAGTTACGAGAGATCAATCAGCTGAGTAGTAGCGGTAAACAGCAAAGCCAGCATGCGTGAGTGGAGCAATGACACGTTATAGAACTTGCAAAAGCATAATTATTTAAACCACCAACCTTTCATTTATAGAAAAAATGTCTGTATAGAGTACCTCGCTTGGAAATTATTATTATTATTATTATTAGAATTATTATCATTATTATTATTACCATTATCATCATCATCATCATCATCATCATCATCATCATCATCATCATCCTGACAATTCGCAAAGTGTACTATTTTAACTAGCGTACGACTATTTTCAATTGTTGGTACGACTGTTTTACGTTTCTTATCTGGCAACCCTGGATCCAACGTGCAGTTGGCGGGTTTGTGTTCTGTGGTTGGCGGCGTGTTGCTTACAACATGGCTGAATCTTCTCTCGACTGTGTTCAAGATGCGATTTTCATTGATCTCGTGAGGGAGAGACCATGGTTGTACGACATGTCCGACCCCAAATACAAAAATACTGCATTCAAGGATCAAACTTGGTTGCAAATAGTGGAGGCTATGGGTTGCAAAGGTGAGTTGTTTACCTTTTCAGATTCTTGAACATATCGCAATTATAGTTCAAAATAATTAAAAATAAATCTTAATTTATTTCAGATAGCACGGGGAAAACCGCGGCGATCATCAAGGCAAAGCAAACTTGGAAAAGATTACGAGACAATTTCTGGCGAATTAATAAAAAGGTACCAAAGGTGCCCTCTGGTTCAGGTGCTCCTCGTGATGGACGGAAGTGGCCTCTATTCAATAATCTGCTGTTCCTCACAAAAGTGAGAAAACAGAGCACAAGACTGTGAGTATCCTATAATAGGGAAAAACCAAATATCGGGTGCCAAATAGGCTCCTCCCATACTCGCTATCGGGACCCGCCCGGGTAGGAGGGGTTTAGGGCGGGGACTAACTAAATGAAACAGTGGGAGACATCTAGTAGGTAATGGTGGAATTAGTAGTAGCGGCGCAGAGACATCTGGCGGAAATAGCAGAGACACAAGAAAATTAATTTTTTTATTTTCTCCTTTTATCTCTTTTCTCCGCTTCTCCTCCTCTCCTCCTTCACCCTACCTACCTATTTGGGACCTATTCCTATCCTAGTAATTTTCGCACCTACGGGGATTCGATCCGGGGACCGCTAGCGTTCTAGTCCATCGCCTTAACCACTACACCACGAGGGCTCGTTGCAATAAAAATCGAGAAAACTTCTAGCCTTTGTACTACAGAGACGTGTAATACATGACGAGTAGTAAGAATGATAATGTTCTGTATAACTCTTAGGTGGGTATATTTGGTACAAGGGGCATCTCGTATTTTGAATATTTGGTACAAGGGGCACTCTCGCATCGTGGGAATCGTATTTTCAATAGGGGTAGTGTTGAGTGTCGAGTGAAGGCGGACACGGTCGGAAGTATGTTCGGGAACAGTCGGAAGAAGATCGGTGCGAGAGCCGAGCGAGAGGTCGCCGGCCGACAGCTGCTGTCGCCATGGCAACGGAATGCGGGATGGGCGGAGCCTATTTGGCACCCGATATTTGGTTTATGCCCTATAATACAGTAACGATAATATTATTGTAGCTTTAGCTATTTACTAACAGGTTCGAGGTGTAGGCCTATTGGTAAAATCCTATAGGCCTATCAACTCCTCATATTTAACACGAGATTATCTCCATAAAACAGTTTCGAATACACGGATTTCAACACATATCATTCTCGGGAGAGGAGATGTTGTCTTCACGAGTGATTTAGTCCCGCCCACCGTAAATAATACATTTTCTTTTGTAGTACGAAATGACAAAAAGTAGCAATATTTCGGCAAGTAAACACTTTACGACCCACCCGGCTCCCCTTTCCATTGGCCTGGTCGCCTTCTCCGCCAGCCTGCCTGCGTGCTCGCTTCCCCTACACCTACCACGCATCATCCCGCGCACATCTTCCCCGCTATGGCTCATGCCGGCCGCTACTATTTAGCATTACTCAGGGCCCGCCACGTGAAGGCAGAGGTTGATTTGGGAACAACAAAACAGGACCCTTGCACCATAAATAATATTTCACAAGTTTTAAAAACTATTATAAAACACAAAATAAAATTTCACGAATTAACTTATAGAAAATGTCGAACAATTAAAAAAATACCCTTGTACCAAACATCATATTTCACGATCTTTAAACACCGATTTGAAAGAAGAAAAAAAATTCACAATAACAAAAGACCCTTGCACCATACATAATATTTCACAATTTTTAAAAGCTATTATAAAACACAAAATAAAATTTCACGAATTATAGAAAATGTCAAACAATTAAAAAATACCCTTGTACCAAAAATAATATTTCGCGATCTTTAAACACCGATTTGAAAGAAGAAAAAAATTCACAATAACAAAAGACCCTTGCACCATACATAATATTTCACAATTTTTAAAAACGGTTATAAAAAACAAAATAAAATTTCACAAATTATACAAAATATGTAACAATTAAAAAATACCCTTGTACCAAACATCTCCCCATCATATTTCACGATCTTTAAACAGATAAAATAATATTTCACAATAACAAAATACCCTTGCAACACCAACAAACATAATATTTCACAAATTATAAAAAAATAATAATTCACAATAAAAAAAAATACAAAATGCCAAAAACCCTTGCAACAAACATAATATTTCATGCCAACAGGATATTTCACAATTTTATATATTTATAAAAAATCGAAATTTACATAATTTTTCCCAATTTTAAAAAACGCCGTGTTGTGACATAAAACATGGCTTAAATGATGCAGAAAAATTCCCTTGCACCAACACTACTCTTTTCATAACAAACAAACCATCTCAAAATTAGAAAACCCGATTCTTGCGTTAACACTCGCTAACGCCAATAGATAACTAAAATATATCGGAACTTCCTTCAGTGCTCAACTGTCATTCGTGGCGTAACAGATAAATCTCTTGGCTACGATGCTAAGGGTCGTGCGTTCGATCCCCGTTCGATCCAAATTTTACTGTTAGGAATAGGTGTCGAATAGGTAGGTAGGGTGAAGAGGAGGTGAGAGGAAAGAGACGGAAAAAAAGAGAAGAAGAGAATAAAGGAGAAATAAATTATTTTTCTCTTTCACCAATTCCATACTAGATGCCGCCACCGTCGCTACTCTGCTAGTAGTTCTAATGCCGCCGCTAGGATCTCCCCACCCAAAACCCCTACTTTCCACGCAGGTCCCGTTAGAGTAGTAGTGGTGGGTGACTCGGGTGAGTCGCAATATATATTTTTCCCTTAAATTTTTCGTTTCTCCCGCAAACATAAAAAAAGTGAATGTGTCAGCAGAGATGCCAACTGTTATCATGAGAAATAGTTTGTAAAAGAAAACACCCGTTGTGTTGGCGACATTGAACACTACAATCTTTGACATGAGTGTGTGTTAACCAAAGATGTTATAACTGTAAGTGGGTGATTCTTCAAATACGGGAAAATTTGGAGTGTGTAAAATCCAAATTTTTTACTTTGTTTAAAAAATCTAAAAAAAATCACAAAAATACTTCAGGGGTTACTTGATTATAATATGACACCAGCAGAGCTTAAATGTTTGTATTTTTATTTATTTTAATTTTTTTTTTTTTTTTAAAGCCATGTGGATGACATCTGTGTACATGTGGATGGCAGAAGGCCACATTAATGACTAACTTTGGCAACAATCTGCTTTTCTTTATGTGATTTCATATTTTTCTCAGCATACTTCAGTTGATTTTGCATCAAATTTGCAAATTTGTGTGCATACTCCAGAATTAATGTAATTTTATCTCCAGTCCCATAAGAGTTATAAAAGGCCAAAGTTGGAAAATTTTGAAAAAAAACTAGATTTTGAAAATTTGTAAAAATTAAAGCATAGCCTACAAGTATAGGTTCTGATATTAATTATGCTAACACTATAACTATACACCTTTCTCACCAAAAATACTCAAGCTGTATATAACACTCCTTCCCTTAGAAAAAAAATTATAAAAAGTAAAATTTCACCAGTTTTGATGCTTTGTTTTGCTTGTCATTTTCTTATAGAAAGGTAAGAGATAGGGAAAAACGTAAGAGAACCATTCCATTAGCTTAAGTTATAATCAATAAAATGGTTTTTGTTTCATCCTTCTAGGACAAGTATTTTCAGAGTTATGATTTTTTTTGTAAATGCTCGCAATCACAAAAAAACTTGTTCAAGCTGGAACAAAAATGGCCGCCACATCTAAACCGGTGAAGATAAAATTTTGAAAAAATGGGTTTCAACTCCTAAAACATAAGAGAAACAACATAAAAAATTCAACTTTTTTTAAAAATTGCTCAGCAACTAACCTTGCTTTATTTGGACCGTTTTGTATGGTTGACCCTAATTGTAGTTATAACATCTTTGGTGTTAACATATTTCTTCTTTTTTATTATCACTGTAATGCTGCTGACGACTGCCGACGCCGTTGCTTGCTAGAAGTTTTATTGAGTGTTGCAGTGCAAGTAGAATATTGAGGAAATATGTCATGTAAACGTAAAACCAGTGACTAGTCTGATTGACAAAAAAAACTGCGGCAAGAGTTTCCTTGCCTCTGATCTTCGAAAATTTCACCGAATTGTGTATTTTGTAAAACTTGTAATTGTGATTTTTCGGTTAAACATGGTCGCGATGACTGTAGATGCCATGTGATCTCAAAAAAGCATGAAGAGAACGGGCACGTCAAGGGGTAGCACAAGAAGATGCTCTCGTCTTTTTTTAATACACAAAGTGATAACAGTGTCATATGGGAAGAATGTTATTTCACTCTTTTTTTGGTGGAACATAACCTCCCTTTATCTGCAGCAGGCCATGCCAGACCTTTATTC
Source organism: Ectobius pallidus (assembly GCA_964059195.1). Classification (NCBI taxonomy): domain Eukaryota; kingdom Metazoa; phylum Arthropoda; class Insecta; order Blattodea; family Ectobiidae; genus Ectobius; species Ectobius pallidus. The sequence goes on along the minus strand of CAXKWD010000005.1, from coordinate 25,332,029 downwards.
AAGGCGATGTTTATAGGCCTGTGTTTAGTGCATGTTGATGTTTGAAATTGCATAGGCCTATATTAGTTTGCCCGAGACGTCTAGTCCCCCACCATCCAATTAGACTCACACTACTGATTACCATCTTTCAAGGTTGGCATCTCTTTATCACGCTTTTCCTTGTGCAAGAAAGTTTGGCATAAGATAGCTCTATGCTATGCGGCAAGCTCCACCCACTCTCCAGTCCATTGCAGATGCCATGTTAATATAACGAAGGTGCCATTTTTCATTATGAGGCATGAGGCAGAAGGTGCCATCCAGATTACATGAAGCAAATATGGTGGAGGCACCTTTGAGCATTTCAAGACCCGACAACCCTCCAGGTGGAGCCTAGGCGTTGAGCGAGTGACCCACTCCCACATTGTCAGTAAATTATTTTGGGGCACACCTTACATTTTCGTTCAAACTTTTCTTGAGCATTACTCAGGACCTGCCACGTGACAAAACGACACTTGCACCAAGATGGCTTATATCTCATATATCATGTACAGTGGGAAACTATCCCCTAGATTAATTTTTACTTCATCGGTAATTTGATGTTGACAATTTCTGCAGAACTATAATTTCTTGTACATCAACATTAAGATATTTACCATGTTCATGAGCATCTAAAAATAATTATTTTTTCTTCTTCTTTTTACAGGACCTACTCTAACTTTTTAAAGAAGAACACTCCGAGCTGTTCTAAAGAGAGGACACCTTCTCCATCACCTTCGTGCCAGGGTCTAGCAGATTCCTTTCTGGAAGTTAGTTATGAACCCACAGAGGAAACAGAAATGGTAAGCAGGGCAATAAGCACAAAGCGCATGTGCGATATGTCAATTGGTATATATTTATACATAAAGAAGTCAAATTGCTATTAGTTGTGAAATACCGTTTGTATCTATAATACCCGCACCCAAATTTTCAAAAGGAAATTTTTAGGCCCATATAAGTTAGACTATAAAATTATTTTGCCAGTTTTATTCTTAATTAGGGCTTATTATTATTATTATTATTATTATTATTATTATTATTATTATTATTATTATTATTAAGCCATTAAGTAAAATAACAATAGGCAACGTCAATATATAAAAACACAAAAATTACATAATTATATAAAAACACATATTCTAACTTACATACTAGACAAATCAACATTAAAAAACTCTTTAACTTCATACATAGGATTATTGAGAAGCCACGTTCTAAGTTTGTTCTTGAATACAATATTGGGCAGAGCTATATGGTGTGATGGCAAACAATTATAAAGCTTACAGCCCATATACCTAGTACATAAAATTCTGAGCAGTCTTGTGCAATCTAACCTGAGGTATCTGTAGCAAATGGGCATTTCTTGTTCTGTAAGAGTGGATAACATTCCTTTCATCAAACATATTAAGATTTTGTCTAATGTATAAAATTAATTAAAAAATGTATAGATTAATAACAGTCATAATCTGTAAGTTCTTAAAAAGCTGTCTACAATGAGCAGTCTGTTCTGAGTTTGTGATTGATTTTATGGCTCTCTTCTGTAAAATTAAAATCTTGGAAATTTGGCAACTGTTTCCCCAGAAAATAATACCGTAAGCTATTACACTCTGAAAGAAGGCAAAGTAAGTACTTCGCAAGTGATAAGCTGGTAACACACACTTAAGATTTCTTAATAAAAATACAATCCTGCTGATTCTTGTGCAGAGATACGTTACATGCTTGTCCCAGTTTAGCTTGTTATCAAGGCAGACTCCTAAAAATTTTACATCGTCATTATAGGTCAAAGAAATGTCATTATTAGTTGGTTTTAGGCTAAAAAGAATAGACTGTGTTTTTTCTTGATTTAAAAATAATTCATTAGAATTAAACTATAGTTGCACATTGTCCAACGTATCTTTGCTAAGAATTTTTAACTCATTCAAACAGGAACTTCTATTTAACAGACAGGTATCATCCGCATGTAAAGTACAGGCAGTAGTACAATTTATAACCAGATCATTGATGTATACGAAGAACAAAAAAGGTCCCAAAGCTGAACCTTGGGGGACTCCATATTTAACTATTACTGCTATTGCTGATTAGGGATTCATTGTGAGTGATCATTGCTTGCTTCAGTTTGTGTTTATATTCATGTCTTTTCTCTCTGTATAAATTTCCAACGTTAACATTATCTGTCCGTTTCCTCAGATCATTCAATAACAAGATAAAATTACGCAGATTTCACAACTCTTCACCAAACCAGTGTCTACCCAAAGCCTTTTTCCTAGTTTGTTTAATGTTGACAAATTTAAAACACTGGTTAAAATATTCAAGAACAGTACTGAACATGGCTTTAAAATTCAATAAAGACTCTTGGTAAGTAAAGACACATTGCCAGTCAATATCGTATAAAAGATTAATAAAACGTAAAATCCTTTCATGAGAATAAATTCTTAGTTTTCTGGGAACAGATAATACATGGTTACTAACAATCTTGTTAACTTCGAACCAGACAGCACAGTGATCAGATAGTCCAGGGTCAATAACTCCATAAGAGTATTCATGCTTACTGTAATTCGTAATTAAGTTATGTTGTCAAGACAAGCGCTTAAACAAGTAGGTGTATTGTTAAAAAAATGAGAATTATTTTGAGTTAACATGCTTAATAGCTTTGTGAGTTTTCTGTTATCAACATTCACGTCGATATTGAAGTCTCCACAAAAGATTATTTTAGTTTGCGGGTTAGCAGTGATAATTTCAAAAACTCTTTCTAGTCTGTCTATAAACAAGTCAATGTCACCATCAGGTGATCGATAAGCAGAAACCACAATAAGGTTAAGATCAACCAATTTGGCAGCAGAAAATTCGGCATGTAGTTCAATGGAAAGATCGTTGACTCTAAGAATTGAGCGAGTTTTGTAGTCATTTAATACATAAACACAGGCACCACCAGTTCTACAGAAACTACTCATCAAGTGGTAATCATTAAAATTAAAGAACGCAATTTCATCTTTATGCAGCCAATGTTCACATAAAGTCAATATAGCGTATTGTTTACTTTCTACATAATCACTTATATCAACCATTTTGTTACATAGACACTGTACGTTTAAGTGGAAAACACTCAAAGTGTCGGCCTTTATTTGTTGATTACCGTTGGCGTCTGTCGAAGGTGTAAAAAACGCCTAATATGAGTATTATTAGGCCATATCTCAGGGTTCATGATTGTGTCTAGATTGCCTTTGTAAACATCGACTCTGAAGGAAGAGTATACTTCCGGTTGCCTGGAGTTTAACTGTTGACACTTTGCCTCAGGAAAATCTGCTTTTAGAAAGTTTTCAACTTCACCAACCGTTGTACTCGGTGATAGTCTGTACACATGGAGTGATACTGTTTTAGGTACACCTTTTAAGTTGACTGTATTAATGTCAGATTTATTGTTTTTACCCACTACAACACTTCTCTTTTGTTTACGACGCACAACTTCCGTCCAAAGCACCTCTTTATTACTGTGAGTACTGGTGTCTTGCTTTTCATTCTTATCCTCCGGGGATTTAACCTCGGAAGATCTTAGAACAGTGTTAACTGGTTTATTATTTTGTTGCACCCCAGAATTAGGTCAATCACTCAAGCCCGATGTAGAGGGAACAACACTGTCCTTCATAACCTCAAGTTCAAGAACTTTCTCTTCCATTTGTAACGGTTGAACATGCTTAGTTACAAATTCCAGATGTTCTAATAAAATATTTACCTTTTCTTTGAGTTCAGTAATAATGCAATCTTTTTGTTGTAACAAGTATTTAACAATATGAATATCCACCTTTTTGTCATTACCAGCCAAATCGTTCAAGGCATCAATAAGTCCAGAGTTATCTTCTTCTTGTTCCTTGTCGCCATTACAGCATTTTATTACGTTTTCCTCAACAAAATGCACTGTTTTAGAAAGTTTGGCACAACTCATATGAAAGCCATTATCACATTCGGAACAGTTAATCCCATTCACCACCTTTAGTTTACGACGCTTACAAAAGCATACACTGTTTGTAGTCACAGACATGGCTGAAAGGAACACACCAGCAGAGAGCACAACACATCTTCACTCCACGGCTCCTCTACTAAGAGGAGCATGTATGGCATATTTTTTTTAGGCTTACCTTGTTTTTGCGAGCACCCAAACTTAGGTTGGTTCAGATCGTACTAAGTGTGTGTGTATAATGTGCCATCTATTTATGATATCTGTGGGTGTATTCAGTACCAGTTCGAACAGTAGATTGTGGTTGATGATGTTTTCATTAATTATATTGTTCTTATGCTTGTAAATTTCCAAGGCTTCTAAAGTATTAAGTTTGTTTCCTTTCTTTTGCTTATGTAGGACTTCCATTGTTTGTACTATAGGCATGTTTTTGTGTTTTTCATCTAGTAGATGCTTAGCAAATGCTGATTTCCTTCTCTCGTGTTTGTAGGCTGCGCTATGTTCTTTTGTATCTTTGTCTAAATTGTCTGCTTGTTTGTCCAACATATCCTTGGAACAATACATACAAGTCCATTTGTATAGGCCTACCCCGTTTTCAGAAAATTGATCTGCTTTTGTTAATGCTAGCGTTATATATATCTTGTTTTGTATGGTATTATGTGTTTGAAAAGAAATTACTTGCTCGTTTGTATATATGAATATAGTAAATTTTCCGTTCTTCTTTTGTGCTATAAGGGTTAATTTTGATGTGTTTCGTAGCATGTTTGTCCTTATTTTTTATTTATTTTTTTTTTTTTCAAAATTTATAGTGAGGATTTCTTTTTTGTAACCGTTGTTAGTAGCTATTTGAAAAGTTGTATTAATTTCTTTGTTGTAGTTACATTTATTCATCGGTATGTTTAACATCCTATGAATCATGTTATTGAAAGCTGCTTTCTTTTGTTTGTAGGGATGATTAGAATTTTGTGGATGAAAGTGTCTTTCCTGTATATACTAAATTCAATTTTGTTATTTCTTCTAAATGATTAAGCGTTTAAGAAAATATTTCTATCATTGGACATTGAAAATCTGTACAGTAACATACCAATCCAGGAAACAATACAAATAATAGACAACACATTACGACAGAAGAATGAGAACTCACTGGTAATCGAGCAGTTAACAAAAATCGATAGATTGATATTACAACAGAATTACTTTATGTTTAATAATGAAATATACATACAAAATGAAAGAGTAGCTGTGGGCTTCCCTTTATCTGGAATAATATCAGAAATTTTCCTACAAAATCTCAAGGATAAGGTTATTGAGTCAATTATTAAGAAACACAATATAAAACTATAGGCCTACAGAAGATATGTGGACGACATTATTCTCCTTTGTGAAGAAAACAGAGTTAATGACTTACAGTCTTACTAATAATCCAGTTTTAACATTTATACCAGGAATATACAAAGCTGAGGAGAGAAATATACTAATAATCCTTGCATAAGGCTGAATGTGTGCAACACTTTACGCTTCCTAATCCCCTTGCATAAGCTTGACGTAAATAATCAAGGTGGCCGATATTCTTAACAGCCGGTCATTTCGTAGATGTCTGAGATTGAATTTTGAGGCTATGCATATTCTGAGCTGCTTTTGCGGAATTATAAACATTGTTCCTTGTGTGCAGGACATATTTTCATACTTATACCCATGATTACATCTTTCTGAAAACAATATAATGAAATACTGAAACTAGATTTGCTCTCGGCAGACGATGCATTGCTGTTTGTTCACTGCTCCGACAGATGGCGTTCAGCAGTCCTTCATAGCCAGGGGCTAGTAACGTCATGACCAGCGTGACAGGTTTGATGACGTTTCACTTTCAAACCCGGTGTAACCCTTGGCAGTTATACTGCATTTATTGGTAATATGGCTTATGTAGAACTTGTGCGAAGAACAACCAAACAACCGTTTAATGCAAATATAAGCAGCTTTTATTAGTAAGGCTGATAGTAACTTATATGACTTCAACAACCTCCATAACAAATTGGATTTCGCCTAAGAAAAAGAAAAAGCACAAACGCTTAATTACTTAGACATGTGCTTGATAAGAAGAAATAACAAAATTGAATTTAGTATATACAGGAAAGACACTTTCACAGACACGGTCATCCACAAAAATTCTAATCATCCCTACAAACGAAAGATAGCAGCTTTCAATAACGTGATTCATAGGATGTTAATTATACTGATGAATAAAGATAGCTACAACAAAGAACTTGATGCAGTATTTCAAGCAGCAACAAACAACGGTTACAAAAAAGAAGAAATCCTCACAATTTTGAAAAAACAAGAAGGACCAACATTCTAAGGTATTCATAGCCGGCGACTTAAGAACAACTTTATAAAGCTGAGCTTATTGGACAGGTTGACTTATATGTTTTTCGTATTCATGGTCTTTTTTTAAAGTCGTACTTTAAGTTTGACTTAATAAAGCTCTATTTGTTCTACATATTAAAGTTGAACTCGAAAATATGAAAAATCACATGTTCACTGCTGTAACAACTAAATTAGCGAATCGTGTTTAAGATTTTTTTCAGATTTCATACAGACGGCGCTGTATATTGTAAACAAAGAATTAAATTCATACAGTCATATTATGCAGTGTGGAAGTAAGCTGATCAATAGATTCTTGAGAATATTCTGTGTATATATTAGCTTGGACATTTTTTCAGAATTAAGACCGGTATGCTTATGCATTTATTTTGATATTAATTATTGTTTTGGAGAGATTCAAAACAGCTTAGGAAATTTTAGGTCGATATGAAATGCCATCAGAGAGAAATGTTGATGAAAGATGAATGAATGAATGAATGAGCCACATGTGTCCCATTTAGGGCTAGGGCCTCCCTCTGATGAGGGGTAGCTCGGTTAGAATCTCATATGGTGAGCTGGTCCATATGAGCTTGGTGAACACTTAACTTTCACTCACTTTCACTAAACTTCTTCCAGCAACTCTGTGTGTAGGCTTCTCCAGACATCTATGAAAGATAGGCGATTAATATTTCCAAAATTGTGTCTTCTTGAAACGAAATCTCTTTTTATTCATTGTCACTGTAGAATTTTGTTGGATTCATCATGTTTCGATAATAACGCTTTGGGGTGCTAGTTTCTTCTAATACCTCGCCCAGAGCCTCAAAATAACTGTCCATGGTTCTGGCTTAGACTGAAATAAGTCAGGGGGACCCTTGACTTGATAAGGTACGACATTTTGACAAATAAGTCTTACTTTAGTGACTATGAATAGCAGTAAGTTGGATTTTGTCAAGTCTCACTTTATAAAGTAACTACGTCATAAATATGACGGGTTTGTGCCAGAAATTCAACTTAAGATGAGATTAAAGTTCAACTTGGATAAAAGTACGACTTATTGCGACTATGCATACCGGCATAAGAAATACATCAAAATTAACCCCTATAGCACAAAAGAACAGAAAATTTACTCTATTCACTTATACTAACAAGCAAGTACACAAAATTACAAAATACTTTAAGAAAGATACTAATATTACTTCCCGAACACATAATACCATAAAAAACAAGTTATAGGTCTATAACAAAACAGCCATATCGGTCCTAATTTTCACTGAGTCAAATACAATAAAAAGATGTTTTTAAACTTATTTCAAAACCAATGAGTACTGTTTGAGGTATCACCTGAGGAAGACTCAAAAGCAGAGTCGAAACATCGTGTTTTAATTTTTAACGTTTATCCACTGGTTTTGAAATTATTTTAAAAACATCTTTTTATTGTGATTGGGAGTACTGTTTGAGGCATCACCTGAGGAAGACTCAAGGCCAGAGTCAAAACGTCGTGTTTAAATTTTTTAATTTTTAACGTTTATCCACTGGTTTTGAAATAATTTTAAAATCATCTTTTTATTTTATTTGACTCAGTGTAAATTGGGACCGAAGTGGATGTTTTATTGAATTCTAAAAACTAGTCCAACATTTTCTGAACAAGAGCGAGTACCGTTTGCGGCATCACTGAGGAAGACTCAAGGGCAGAGTCAAGACGTGTTTTAATTCTTTAATTTTCAACGTTTTCCACTGGTTTTTAATTATTTTAAGAAACATGTTTTTTAAGTTATATAATGCTAGTATTAACAAAACAGATAAATTTTCTGAAAGCAGGGTCTACAAATTTACTTGTATGGATTATTTCAAGGTATATGTTGGACAAACAGGCAGACTATTTAGACAAAGTTACAAAGAACATAGCGCAGATTACAAACAGGAGAGAAGGAAATCAGCATTTGATAAGCATCTACTAGATGAAAAACACAAACACATGCCTATAGAACAATGAAAGTCCTACACAAGCAAAAGAAAGAAAACAAACTTAATACTTTAGAAGCCTTGAAAATTTACAAGCATAAGAACAATATAATTAATGCAGACATCATCAAACACAGTCTGCTGTTTGAACTGGTACTTGAATACACCCACAGATTATAAATAGAGGGCACATTATACACATACACTTAGTACGATCTCAACCAACATAAGTTCTGGTACTCGCAAAAACAAGGTAAGCCTAAAAAATAATATGCCATACATATAACTTGTATAAATAGCAATAACTGATGATCCTGTACGTAAAAATGTAACAGGGCTGAGGATGACCTTCTAAGGTCGAAATGTATCCCCAATGATATTCTATAGAAGAAAAACAGCTGCCAATAAGTGCCAACAGTACATGTACATTCCAAACACTCAAGATCTACAAAAAAGAAGATTCAACAACGGAACTACAGGCAACCAACTCCTGGGAAATAAATAACAGTTGTTTAAGTGTACTGTGAGTAATACAGCAAATTAACATTTTTTACCACAAATGACAAGCTGTTTGTGTTTGAATAAATTCTAGGCATCTTTCTTGTTATACACTATATACGACGAACCTAACAAAGATAAAAATTGTATCAGTGGATAAGACATATAGGCCTATCATCATACGAACTAACAGAATATTTTTAAGGCTTACCAAATGGATGCATTATATATATACTCTTTTTTAAGTCTCTAAATAATAATTTGTGTTTTTAGAAGATCCATTAATTACATAAGTTTTTTAAATTAATAAAAACTTTCTTAAAGTTTTATACTCAGTTACAGATAAAGCATGATAAACATAACATAGGCCTATTATCAAATAAGGACATATGTTTTACATTGTAAGTTATCTCTATAAAATAAAATACAACTTGGAATATTGGCAGCTAGGCTATTAGTTTTTATTCTTTAAGAATATCAAAGAAAGAAAAATATAACATATTGAGGGTGTAAGGAGGTTTTTTAATAATAAAATATATTAAACAGTTATAGTTAACATGACATATCATAAAAGAATTAAATATGGTAGGCTAAATTATAATAATAAAAATAAAATGCATGGGAACAGCCAACCAAAATCTTGCCGTCTTATACAAGCAGCAAAACACTTTCAACAATAACAACACTCTTTATTAGTGATTCCAGCTGTTCTGCGGGAATGACATGCAAAGACATGCGTCCAACCCAAGATCAAAATCGTGTGGAAATTCACTAAACTTTTCCCAAATTAGTGCTTCTGCTTCTATTGCACTGTTTGCTTGGTGTCTCCATGCAGACGATGTGCATAAGAAAGCGTCTTCATTTAATTTTCCTTTCATTACAGCTTCACTACTTTTATGCTATACTGTAATGCTACTACAAAACATCGTATTATATTGAGCCGATAAGGTACAAAATTGTTGAAATTCAGATGAGAGGAGTCCAGTATTCAAACAATACCTGCACCCCAGTTTTTTGTTCGCAATTTTTGAAAAGAATATGTGGGTAGTACTATAGTATATAGTATGTACGGTAAGTCTTTGGTTTTATAAATACATAGTAAGTCCATCTATGTTTTGGAGTTTTACTTCCTATCTCTAAAAATAACACTTGAGTAGGCCTACATATCCCTCACACATTTAAGAATATATATTTTAAAATTTGTTGCATACCTTCAGTTTATACAAATCATTTTCAGTACTAATAAGAACATTAGAGCATTAAGAAATAGTTTTCTTATTTGTCTTCTTGAAATAGGATAGTGGATTGAAAACAGATAGGCCTAGCAGATTAAAAAGTACACCCACTGTGTTACTGCTGATTCTTGTATTTAGGGCTATATTTAATCCAATACAGTTTTGGTGCAGTAAATGAGTACAGTTAGGATCCAATAAATTTGGCTAGTAACTCAGAGACTGGGGATAGATGTGCATATGTTACTCATTTCTAAGATGTCATCATATGAATCCACAGATCGTAGTATTAACAGGGATTCTTTGTTACTCTGAATGCTGTATTTAGTAATTTTATAACAGTCTGCAAAGAACTATTTTTTTTTTAATATTCGGCATATAAAAGAAGTATTTAAAACATGTAATTAACACTACAAAATACAAAAATGTTATCCTTAAGAATGGCCCAAATGAAATTATACAAGAGTAACACTTGTTTTTCTTCTTTTGTAGGCTGGTGCAGCTGATAGTGGATCACCTCTGCCTTTTGAGGAGCCTCAAAGAAGAGGGCAGAAGAGAAGCAACCCAGAACCAGAAACATTCTGGAAAACCAAACAACAGGAAAATAAGAAAATCGAAGAGTTTTTAGTAAAGGGCATAGAGACCTTCTCAGCTCTAGCTGAAAGGTCCTCTAAACACACAGACACCAAGGAAAAGACCATAAACTCAGTATTCACTGACTACCTTGTGCTAGAATTGGATTCTTTTCCGAAAGATAAGCAAAGTCGGGTGAGATATGAGATATTATCTTATGTCCAAACTCTGAAAGAAAAATACTGCTAATGTTGTGTAGTGTTCTGAAGTGATGCCTTATTACTTTCTCGCATATATGTACGAGGGAGATCCCGGAAATAACGACCGTTCGCGCATATCTGCCGCGCAGCTGACTCCCCTTCCTTGTTTGAAGGTCAACTGGCTTCCTTACCATGTATTCTCATAATGTCGTGAGTACTGGTTGCAACAAGTCGCCATTGTGCATTTTGTGTTCATTTCAAATGAACGACGTGATTGATAACCCCGCCGACTGTGAGGTGAGGAGTGTGATTCAATTTTTGAATGCCAAACATTTGAAACCTGCAGAAATTTACCGGCAATTGAAAGAAGTGTATGGTGATACTGTAATGAATGAAAGAAATGTGAGAAAATGGTGCGAAATGTTCAACAATGGGCGAACAAATGTCCACGATGAAACTCGACCCGGACGCCCATCCATCATCACAGAAGACCTTTCAGACTAAAGTGAACGACAGAATCTTGCAAGACAGGCGCACATCACTCGACGAATTGCATATTGCCTTTCCTGACATTTCTCGTTCTTTGCTTGGGGAAATTGTGTCGCAACATCTTGGCTACCACAAAATCTGTGCACGACAGTGTTGTATTGATTTACTGTACTATATTATTTTTAAAAATTAAAAGGCAAAAAACCATTTTCTTTCTCACTCACAATATTGCCTAGCATCTCCGACTAGCAGTTTTCACCCACAATAATGAAAAATGTAATAAAATAGCCTGCTGGCTAGACTTTGGAAATCTTTCACTGTATTCACAAATTTCTCGTTTCTCTTGAAGTGTAACAATATCTCTCTTCATTTTAACAATCTTACAAGTAACTGTAGTGTAGGTTAATGTTTAACAGCTGAATGGACACTACATGTACAATTAGTGGCAGGGGAAGACTCACTTCTTGAAAATACACTCCTAAATGTATATATAAAAGAATTCTGCAACTGAAAAGAAAGTCACTCCAAGCTATATTTTGTCAAAACATTTACTTATATTCACCGGCACTAAATGAATTGGCACAGTAACAAGGTTACTTATATATACTAGACCCAAAATTAAAGCAACAAACTGATATTTCTCTTTCATGTGTTTACTATACAAGATATTCATATAAAATGTAAAGCTATGCTCGTATAGTTGTGTTCTGAACTGAAGATGACGTCAGTGCACCAATCAAAATCGAACTACCTCTTCACGAAGTTCTACGGGTAAATCGGTAAGGTTTAACTGCTATCAGGTATTGTGGCAAGATCTTGGCACCTCATGTGCGGTTGTTTCGAAATGCTGTGGGCCCTGACTTCGTGCTGATGGATGATAATGCTCTTCCTCATAGAGCGCAGGTGGTGGATATTTTCCTGGAAATTGAAGATAGTGCATGCATGGATTGGCCTGCTCACTCCCCCGATTTGATTCCTACAGAGCAGTGTTTCTCAACCTTTCTGAACCCGAGGACCTCTAAAATGTCTAAAAAATTTTACGGATCCCTAATTATGTGTATATATTCCAGAGCAATATATTAACAATCTTCATAATATTACAATTAAATCCACTTTCATAATTATATTTCAATAAATAATCCATAATACTAAATTTATATTGTAATCCATTTCCCCTTTATCATAAACTGCACCTTGATCTCAAATTCTATATAATACTATCTTCAGAAAATTCCCAACCCTAAAAAGATTCTCAACAACAACGATATACAAATTAAAGATGAAGAAAGGTCCCACTTTTAAAAGTAGGCTATATGTTGGCCTATATTCTTAATATTTGGAGTATTAATTTTAGGTCATTATAACAAAATAAATCTAAATACATTTTTTTAATTCGACGGAAACAGTTATTGAATTGTAAGTAAATTATTGACATTAAAATTATATTTTGAACAGGCTTTCATATTTATTACCAATTTGATAATATAATTAGGAATTATGTTATTACTCGCTTTTAATGAGAAGGTTGAGCTTGTTGCTTCTTGCAGAGTTCCTGGATATCTGGCTCAATATTAGTCAAATTTAGTCAAAGATCAGCAAATACATTAAGTCAGTTTCTGTATTTTGTATTTAGTTGAACAAGCGATGAAAATACCTTCTCACAAAGATAGGTTGTTGAGATCCGAGAGTTCAAATAACTGTTCTTTCTTCGATAATGAGAGATCATTATCCTGACTGGAAGCCTGAAACGGATCGCGAATCCACATAAATGTATCATACAAGTTATGTGGAAAATATGTTTCAAATTTTTGTTTTACAGTTTCGAGGTGGTTACAAATTCTTTCAACAAACTCAGACTCAACAACAAACTCATTTTCCATTAAAAATTATTCCAATGTTGGAAAAGGTGCAAATGGGCTATTTTTTATGTAACTAATCCATAGCCCCGGTTTTTTTCTCGAATGGCTTTATTTTGTCGTAAGCATCAAGAACAGTGAAAGATTTTCCCTGAAGGGAGAGATTTAGTTCATTTAATTTAGAAAAAATGTCTGAAAGAGAGAATAACGCCATTAACCATGCTTCATCAACGATGAGTAATGCAAAATCAGAATTATGTTACAAATAATAAAACTTCATGTCTTAATTGAAATAACGTTCTTAGTACTTTCCCCTGGAAAGCCAGCGAGTTTTAGAATGAAGCAAAAGGTGTGTACATTCACTGCCCATTTCATCGCACAATACGGAAAATAGCCTATTATTTAAAGGTCGAGCCTTAATAAAATTAACTAGCTTTACATCATTGTTTAGCACTGTTTTAAATTCTGGTGGCATTCCTTTGGAAATCAGTGATTCCCTATGTATGAAAAAATGCACCCATTTCATATCTGGAGCTACTTCCTTGACTTTAGAAACAACCCCACTGTGTCTGCCTGTAAGGGCGCGGGTTCCATCTGAGCATAAACCTACACATTTTTTTTAACAGGATCCCTTTCTCTCTTATCAAGAGAGTAAAATATTTCTTCTCCAGTTGTTCAGGTTGGCAAAGATGTACAAAATAAAATATCATCCTGTATGTCATCACTATGTGCATATTAACGTAGGACATCAATTGCGCATCATTTGTGACATCAGTAGTTTCGTCAGTTTGTAACACATAATAAGGACTCTGGTTAACCCTTTCGATTAACTGAGATTCTACGTTACCTGCCATATCGTTAATTCTCAGACCGACAGTGTCATTTGAAAGAGGAATCAAATCGATATCTTTTAGAAATTTGTGGCCAAACATAGTTTATACATAATTTATAGCTGGAAGAAGTAAATTTTCCCCGATGGAATGAGGTTTCCCTGTTTTGGCTATGCACAAACTTAAGAAATAGGATGCTTCCAGTGCCTTGCTATTAATTGAACCCGCGGCTGAAACTTTCTGACAAAGTCTTATTTTTCAGGGTTTTGAATGAAAGAAGGAACCATAGACGTCAGTGCATCAGGGGTTTCAAACTGTGGTTCATAACTGCAAAAGTAAAGAAACTTGCAATAGGACCTGTATTTTCGAAGATTTTAAAAACTTAAACATCTAGTGTTCATTTTATGTGAAAAATTTTCACTTCATTACTTTCAAATTGCTTTATGATATTTTTTAATTATGTCTGCGGACCATCTGCACCATCTTCGTGGACCATAGGTTGAGAAACGCTGCTATAGAGCATGTCTGGGATGCACTAGTTTGCTTCACGTTAACATCCACCCACCACTCTCCAGGCTTTGTGAGCTGCTCTGCAGGAAGAATGAGCATTATTGCCTCAAAATGAGAATGATGACATTATTACATCATGCCACACCGTTGTGAGGCCTGTATTGCTGCCAGAGGTGTTCACACCCCATGCTGAGCACATTAACGCGTTTTTCTGGATGTGTGTGAAAGTCATTAAGTGTGCAAAAAAAAAAGGACGTTTTGTTTTACTGGTATGCAATAGTTTACTTTCTTTATTCCTCATATTGTTTATACGTTACTATCACCTGTTAATACTGTTTTGTGGCAAAATAAACTACCAAAGATGAAATTTCTGTTTGTTGCTGTAATTTTGGACACTAGTGTATTTTATAAGGGAGAAGATCCATTCACTTGCATATATTGACACAGTGTGAGGGTGGCACTGAAAAGAGAGGAATTATATCGAGGGTTGGCTGTAGTACAGTAAAAGTGTAAAAACTAAAACTTTTATATACGAGTAATGAAGTGGCTGTAGGCCTATTTATTTTTCTGTAAAAATGACTGGGGGGGTACTTTACTCATATCCATTCAATTTTTCTATGCTATCTCCATTATGTAGGGCGATACATGAAAACTTAGCACAGTCAAGTTGTAGAGAAAATTAAAAATAACATTTTTCATTAAATTCATTTGAAGGGTACAGGGGAAAAACCTCGTCAGTCAAAAAAGCTATTTTGATAAAAACGCATTTGAATGTTTTCCATTTCATGGAGGCTCGAAAAATGAACAAACAGGAACATAATAACATCAAATGAAATCAGTAACTTATATTTTTATAACCAACAGATTTTTAAAAAATTGCAAGTACAAGTAACACCAAGAAAAAAGCATTTCAAGTCTGGAATAAATGTTCTGGTAATTTCTTGTCAATCGGGGGGTCGTCAGCGTATTCCTTGTCACTTTCTCCATTGTGAACATTGTCTGAAGTTAAATTTTGGTAAAAAATCTTTGCCTCTGGACTTGCCAAGAATTGAGATAAATGGAGATTGCGATATTTTGCAGCTTTTATTGGAAGTATTTCATTATATAAATTTTGCAGTGGTTTAACAGGAGTGGCTGAGTATTGAGATTTCTTCTAAAGTTCTTACCCCAAGTTTTTTTTTTTGTTTTTTTTGAAGGGCTGAAGATGTATATTTCCCAAAAGAAGGTGGTTTATAAAACACGAGTTCTCTTCCAGTTCCTGAAATTTTCAACATTCGAATTGATCTGGTAGGAAATGGGCATTTTTGGGGGGGGGGGGGGGGTAAAGTGACGAGAGGTGATCAGTCCAGTTTTGGAAAACCACGTCCACTCCACAATCAATCACAGTAAATGGAGTGAGTTTCACTCGAGTATTCCTCAAGACCTCCCTCCAGTCTTCTGGAACCTCTGTGTATGAGTTTTGTTTAACAATGCTCATATTACGATCACACTCTAAGTAAGAGTGGCCCCTTATCGGAAATATGACCTTAATGGTTTAAAAACGTTCTTCCCTTGTAACCAGATGGTGTAAAAACCTGTTGAAGGTATAATTCTTATTTTGGCCCACACACGAGTCACAAAATACGAGGGGTGTTTTTTAAGTAAGGTCCGTTTGAACATAAGTACACAACAAAAGGTTATTTCAAAAAAGTAAATTTATGTTCATAAAGTACATACTTTACTCTATTTTTTGACATAGTTGCCAAGTGTGTTCAAACACTTATCATACCTATCAATCAATTTTAAAATACCCTCGTCATAAAAACTTGTTGCCACCTGCTCCGATAACCAAGAGTTCACTGCCGTTTTCACATCATCGTCGTCATTGTAACGGTTGCCACCGAGGTGTTGTTTGAGGTGGAGGAACAGATGGTAATCGCTCGGCGCAAGATCAGGACTGTAGGGTGGGTGGTCTAAAACTTCCCAGCCAAAACTGTCCAACAAATCGCGGGTCCGACCTGCAGTGTGAGGTTGGGCATTGTCATGGAGAAAGACAATTCCCTTTGTTTTGAATCGCTCTGCGTAGCTTTCTCAGGGTTTGGCAGTATGCTTCTGCATTGATAGTGGTTCCTCGTTGCATGAAGTCGACCAACAAAACACCATGCCTGTCCCAAAACACCGTCGCCATGATTTTGCGCCGGGACAGAGTCTGTTTGGCCTTCACCTTAACAGGCGAGTGTGTGTGTCTCCATTCCATGCTCTGTTGCTTAGATTCGGGTGTGATATGCAAAACCCATGTTTCGTCTCCAGTCACGATCTGACTCAAGAAGCCGTCACCTTCTTCACGATAACGAGTCAAGAACTTCATCGCACACTCAAATCTTTGGGTTTTGTGGTCCTCTGTTAGGAGTTGCGGGACCCAACGGGAGCAAAGTTTCCTAAACTTTAGGTGTTCAGAAACAATTTTGTAAAGCACTGATCTCGACACGTCAGGAAATTCGTTTGAGAGACCTGTTATTGTGAAGCGCCTGTTCTCACGAATTCTCGCTTCAACTGAAGCCACCAAATCGTCTGTAATCGAAGAAGGGCGACCGGAGCGGTCCTCATCATGGACGTTGTCACGGCCATCTTTGAATTGTCGTACCCACTTACGCACTTTGCTTCCACTCATAACAGTATCACCGTACACTTCGCAAATCTGTCGATGAATTCCTAAGCAGACATGTTCCTTGCTGACAAAAACCGTATCACTGAGCGAACCTCACACGCAGCGGGCGAGTTGATAGTCTTAAACATTTTGAAAGCACAGAACAGAACCGTACAGGTTAGCTACAGAGCTGAAACTGAGCACAGTTGTTCCTGAGGCATGCGGGTACACGACGCATGCGCTCGTTGCGGTATGCGCGCGAACTACTAGTGTCTACAACAAAATGGACCTTACTTAAAAAACACCCCTCGTATACACGGGGGCAAAATACTAAATACAAAATGCCGAAACATAGAGCATACATCATCTGCGCCCTTTTTCGCCACGGACTCATCATAAATAAAGAAAACTGCCTGCTGAGTTGACAGTATGTGAATGTTGAGACTAATGAAAGTTAGTTGGCATAGGTGGTAGACATCATTAGTAGTGATATTGAGACATGATAAGATTTTTCAAAGTCCATCTTGATGGCTTCCATCATTGAAGATTTCATGGAACGTTTGTGGTATGCTTTTTTTAAGGTATAAAAACACTCACCCCTCTTTTGGTGTACGTCCCTTTCTCTCAGTTTTGCAAGCAGATTTTTTCGTGTTTCTTCGAGGTCAGTAGCAGATTTAAGTTTTTCCTCAAGCACTGAAATCTGTGCTTCATAAACGAATCACATGCACTGCACGTGTCCTTAGTGGGTACCCAATTTAAAAATTAAAATCGTTTTAAAAAATCCCACGAAATGATTCATATGACAGTTTATGTTCTGGACTGTGAAATAAATACATGGTATGTAGCTTTGAAATATTCAACTCAGCAGGCAGGTGTATTTTTTTGGTGTCTTTCAATGAATAATGTGATTTTCTTCCTTTAGGATATTTCAAGAAACTGACTACTTTTTCCACGGTCTCTTGTGAAAGTTTGTGGGGTCTATTGGAATGTTTTCCACGACGGTCATTAGGAGATGTACCATTAGCAAGAAGAGCCCCTCTTATGTACCTAACCTTATCTTCACTGGTACCAGGTAGCAACATGAATGCTTTTAAGCAGACCTGAACATCGCATGCAACATTGTCTTTTATCACACGAACTCTATATGAAAATAAAGCTACGTTGTGTCTAGTTTCATCATTTTTTTGGTCGTCTTTGCTTCACCATTAACAAAGTGATGAGGCCACTCAAGTAAGAGTTTTGTTTATCTCTGTCTCCCAGCAAATTGTACTCCCTTATAATTCGTTTATGATCCTCTTGTGGAACATTCTGAAAACATTGAATCCGTTTGCAAAAACAATTCGGGCCAAGCTCGTGAGACCCGGCTCGTAAATGTTTCATAACATCCCTGACTCTACCAGTTTTTTCCGCTTCTTACTTGTGGGTTTCCTGAAGAGTTCCTCGCCTTCACTGCCACTGCCTGAGTAGTCACTTTCCATTGTTTTGAAACACACTAACACAAAGAAACTGACAGATAAATGAGACGCTCACAGTACAAAGAAACTGATGAGTGAGATGCAAACAACAACACACAAGGCAATAACAAATACAAAACGATAAATCAGTGCTTGCAAAGCTGGCTGATAGGAACGCCATGTTATTGACTCTAGGGGTTCTTCCATACACACACAATGACTGATGGGATTTTTCCCCAGTACCGCCTAATTTCAAACAAATATTTCAGCTGACTTACGGGGTTTTGTACAAAAGATGATAGACTTTGAAAAGTATACTTCAGCAACCACTAAAGTCTGGCCGTTCTAAGAAGGGAACCTCAAATAAACAAAAACAAATACATCTGTCTCACTCTAGCACATTACTCTTATGACTTAAAGAGTGAGATAGACATACTGGTTTTTGTTTACTTCAGGTTTCCTTCTTAGCTTGCTCAGGTATAGATGGCATCATTATTCCGTTTTCTGCTGTACCCTTCATTTCTTTATACAATTCACAGGTATCAAGATAAAAGGAAATAGCATGACTCACATGTGAATTTCCAAACATACATTTTGATTAAAATATGAATGATATTCTTTTGTTGCCTCTAGTAACAAGAGAAGAAAATCATTTATTAGAATCATAAATGAAGCTGCTGCTTGCCTCTTTGTAAGTTTCCATAGGACATAGCTTAACAGTTCAACCTAACAAGACAACCATTTCGTACATTGCATGTACAAAAATATAAATAGTTTAACAGTTCTCTTGTAAACAGAAGCTTACAATTACTTATTGGTGTAAATATGATGATTCAAGATGGATATTGAGTCAACATTGATGCTTTCAGTAAGATGTTTCGTTTCTTTGTTTGGTGATTCCTAGTTTTTGCAGTTGTGCAACCGAGCGATAGATCATACCTCGGGAACCAAACAGAAAAACAAGGCTGGACAGTGTGTTTTTTACCCGATGGTATCTCTGATTAACAAGCAGTAAATGATCCAGTGGACCATTCATCAATAGACTTAAGGCACATTAACTTCCTAAGTTATAATCTAATTAATGTTGTGAAATGTATTCGTTTTCCTTAGTCGTAATGAACACACTAAAATCAGTTAGAGCAAGGTGGTATGGGGTAATAGGGAAGAGGTCCTGGGTTAAAATCAAACCTCGTGGCCTCCCAAATTGCTTCTATCATTTGACTATATCTCAATGTATCCAGCATTTTTGCCTTTGAGATTGAGTAAACCATGCAAACCCCAAGTTGTTATTATTATTATTATTTCACGGTAAAAGCATTGAACATAAAGATCGGCCCTGATGTTTTCCCTTCTAGATACTACTTTTATGAAAATATAATAAGTAAAATTTAATTGTCTCTGTAATAATACTCTTTTGTAATTGTAATAATTGTGTTTGTATTACTTATATTTGTATTTGTAATAATTTGTATTTTTGTAATTTGTAAAAATTAGAAAATTTTGTAATAATAATAATAATAATAATAATTTACTTTCAGAATTTTGTCTTTCAGTAATTTTCAGAATTACTTTAATTATCTCTATAATTTCTGTGCCAGCCTTTAACACCTATATGTGAAAAAGTTTGTGTAGCATATTTTGTATCATTTATGTATATTACTTTCTTACAACCATTTATTTACCATTTGTGTACCATTTATTTACCAATTGTGTACCATTTATTTTTCTTGCAACCATTTATTTACCATTTGTGTACCATTTATTTTTAATTTGTTCGAATAGCACCAATAAATTGTACTTACATTGATATCCAGCATAAACATGATATTGCTGCCAATCCACCCCCCTCCTCAGAGTTTAGATACGCTGCCACAGCATTCCTCATCCTTACAGCCGGCAAACCAGGATTTATACATTCATTGAGTCCTTATTTTCCACTGTTACACTATTATATAAAACATAGACGAAAAACTTACTTACAGTGGATAACCTTCTGCACAAATCTCACAACGTTTCGACCAAAGCCGTCTGGTCTTCCTCAGGTGAATGTGCCTCAGCATGAACTGCCAAGGGTTGACGTGGATATGGAACTCCCATGCTGTCCTCTGACTGCGTCGTCACAAACAAAGTATTTCTACCATGTTTCTGGATCTACTCCTCTGGAATGTTGTAATCATCCTTTTCTTTGTCACATGCCAGTGGCGCGGGAAATTTTAACTCACAATTTTTATTTTTCCTTTTCTTTAACCTTCTTAATAAATCCATCCACTCATCACCTAGGTCTCCTTCATACCTGTTTAAACTAAGCCCTTGATTATTGATGATATTCCAAGCCTCACATATTTTTCTCTTCTCCAAATCGTACTCTACCCTCACAATCTCCATATCACCAATATCATGTTTTTCATTGGCCATGTGTTGTCTGAGTTCCGTGTTGGTCCTTCCATAACTAACATTCTTTTTATGCTCCCTAAGTCTTGTGTTAAATGTCCTTCCCGTCTCCCCGATGTACGCCCCTTCACAATCCTTACAAGAAATCGAATACACCCCCGCACACTCCATTTTATCTTTCTTTTCCTTCCCAATTCTTTTATAGTCTGAAAAAATCCTTTCAATCGTTCTTTCTACACTGTATGCAGGTACAAGGTCATATTTTCGAAACACTTTTCCAAAACGCTCCCCCACGGTTGGATTATATACCATCCCTACATATTTAGTGTCATTGTTCCTACATTTATTCTTCTTTCGCCCCTTTCGGCTTTCCACCTCGTTCCCGATATTCTCAATCCTTCTTTCACAATAATCATTCCTCTTAGCCAGTCTAAAAATTTCTCTTTTCTCACTCCTCGAATCCTCTAAATTATTACACAAGACAAGGGCTCTTTAGAACCTGAAACACATAAATCAACTATAAGTATACTGCCCTTGTAGGAAGTGAAATTAATATGTAAAAATGTCACCTAACACCAAATGCACCTATGTCCACGTAGGTGAATCGATACCTAGCATCACACATTGCCATTAGCACTGTACAGTGGTATTAATGAGACGTGGCAGTCCAAGCATGGATGCTCAGTAGATGCAGACTAGTCCAATAAACATTCGTACTGCATGGAGGGGTGTATGGGTTAGTTGTGTCATTGCTTTCAGTGCGGTAACATCGTATAATGCAGTGAAGAAACAAGAGACATTGTTACAATCGCTTCTCCTCTCTCGCAAGAGCAGTACAACATTCTTACCCCTCCCCCTACATGCGTCACCTCTCTCACGCGCATCTGACTGCCGCCTCTCTTTAATACCACTGTACTGTGCTGCTGGTGATAATTGTAGGATAGTGAGCCAGCTCCAGGAGGAGCGACTATATCAATGGGGGATATGCAAAAAAAGTAAGCATAAAGTGTGAGCATCTTCTTGCTGAGAAGTGTAGTCACTCACAAGCCATATGCAAAAAAACATCGCGATGACAGAATAGGTCAGACTCACAGCCGATAGTTTGTACTCTGGCAACTGGCAACCCACACCTAACATAAACCTGCATAAACAAAGTCATGAAAACAAACAAGGGTCTTCTCGCAGTACGAGATTTAAATGACAGCCACATGAGCATTAAGGAAGAGGAAGAAAATTAATTTTATCAGGTCTCCTTGAAGTTTAACAAAGAAGGGACTTCATAGAAATGTCATTTGCATCATATCACATACCGCAATTGAAGAAGAAGGGCTGGAATTCCATTCAGTTTTCATTGAAATTTTGAAACGGAACAAAATTATTTTCGCAAAATCCCATTTACCAATAGTTCGGCTAAAAAAAGCAGAAGCTATGAAAACAGTTGCCACACGCGTAAACTCCAAATTTTATTTCAAATTAACTGATACATAAGTACAAAGAAGAATCGAAAACATGAAAACCAGAATATAAAACAAAATAGATATGAAGAAAACCAGGAACAAACCCACCAAATTTCAACAGTACAATGTGAACAAGGTAATTATTTTCATAATATCCAAGAATTAGTTTTTAGAACAAAAATTCACTGTAACATAATTGCAACATTAAATATACCGGTAATTAGTATTTTTAAAATGTGATATGAAACATTCATATAACTCCCTCTACCCTTAAATATAGCCTATTCTAGTGTAGAGTACACGGCTGAATTGAGGTAGTGCGCATTCACTTGTATCAGCCTTGTTTCCAAGTCGCATTATTCGCGAGGCAAGACCAAAAAATCCAAGTTTATGTATAAAATGAATGGCTTAGCCTTCAGAGAATTTCTTGGAAGAAGATTTTCAAATAAAAGTTTTGCACTTAGTATAATATATTATAGTAGGCCTACATAATAAGCCTATAAAACTTTTAAACCTAGTCATAAGAAAAGTCGTAAGAAAGAAAGTCGTCGTACCTCGTGTCGCATCCAAATAAAATCTTAATAAATGCATGCGCATACTTTTGTATAACCTAGGCATGGCAGTACACCTTTCTTCAAATTCTAATATAGAATAAGAGGCAGTGTTGCAGAGAACAGGTATTCAGTTGTATTAGCCTGATGCAAAACTTTACCGTTCACAAGACAAGATTGAGTTTCTATGATCGATGCCTGCCTTGTAACTACCTGTCTGAGAATTTTTGCACAAAAATATTTTTTAAATAAAAGTTTAGCTCTTAGCATAAGCACCTCGATTACAAAATTTAAACAAAATTGTTAGAACCCTAGTACCTAGTACTGACAGAGGGATTAAAACTAAAAATTTGTAGTTTTCATTCTTTCTGGAATGTCCATATATTCCACGCGAATCACCCTAGTAGCATGCTATAAGTGAAGTGAGTGTCCGTTTTGGTAGCTCACAAATTTCCTACTTAATACTCCCGCCGCTCGGTCTTATGTATGTGGAATTGAAGCGGGCACTATGCAACAGAGTACAAAGAGCGTCTTGTCATGTGGGCACAGTGGGTGGGGGAGTACGCAGGCTTTTTATGTATACGACTGCAAGTAGAAACTTGAAATCTGCCAGTATGAACTTCATACTCTTTTTCGTACATATCCCCCAATGTGTTTCCCATCAAGTGCGCCAATATAATATGGAAAATTCGATCTTTCCCAGTATTCCTGGGAGACATCACAAGCACATCTTAATCTAACTAAGGTAAAAGGCATTAAAGCTACCGGTACTTAGTCATAGAACAAAATTAAATTTTACCGAGGTGGTAACGTCTTCGGGAGGTCCCAGGTTCAAATCCCGTGGCCAGCCCATTTGACATGGATTTTTTCATATTTTCCCTAGTTGTAAAGGCAAATTTTGAATTGCATATTTATATACCATGAATCATCCTCACCATTTCATCTTGTATCATATCCATTTAAATTAATATCTGTTGAAATTTACTCCATAAAAATACACCAATAATAGAAATAATTAACAATCAATAGTTCAATGGCTTACCCTACTGTATAGTCACACATTCTGAACTCCTTATATGGCCTCACAGCTAAAAGGAATATAAATACAGTTGCAAAAAAATAATTTTCTAGTTTTCCCACTACTGAAAAATCTATCAAGCACCATTTCAAGCACTACTCGCTTTGTTGGAGTGACTGGCAGGGGCAACAGTTGTTAATAGCTGATCATGAGCTGCATAGGAAAAAATTCAATGTTAACCCTTCCAGAGATGAATTTTTATTTAGATGTAAGTAGTCATCAAGGCTCTAAGGTTGGATTCAACGAGGAAAATTTAAGTAGAATTACTGGTATCCATGGATGACAATCATACCAAGAGGACAAAAATCCCCAGATTTTACATAAAACAATTTTGTATTAATCTTATGTCTCTGCTATTATACCACTTTTTGAGAGAACGAATTTGTGCATCAGTAGCAGTGAAAAGGTTAAACTGAATTTTGGATATATTTAGATAAAGCAGTTATGGCATTTTTATCTCACGATTTGCATATCATAAGTCTAGATGTGCAGTTAAACTGTCTATTTATCTGTCAGATTAAAATATCCTTATGTTCAGCATATTAGCATGTCTCAGTATTCCTGTAGCCCCTCAGCCTCCCCTCTGAATATGCCCCTAGCTTGTGAAATCTATCAGTAGACTGTACAGTATGTGAGATATTGGTGATGTCTAATCTCATTTACTGACTATGTTCCAGAGAGCGAGAAGATGTTCCAGGCTGAGATCTCTGCAGGTGGCAAATATGTGGCATCTGAAGTGAATAGAAGACGAATTATCCACAGAGCCAAGATGAAGTCCCTTAGGATTTCTGTAGTAATTGTGATGGCTTTCATCATTTGTTGGACCCCCTACTACATCATGATGATTATCTTCATGTTCCTTAACCCAGATGAACACGTGAGTATTGAATCTATGTCCCCTTCTGTTTCCTGATGAGAGTGGCGGCAATTACATGGGCAAAACTTTTTGGGAAAAAATAATTTTTTTAGCAACCTAAAATAGGAATTATAAAAAACAATTAATACAAGACCTCTTGTTTTGTCATCTGGTTATCTTTTCTTCAATTTCTTTATTTATTAAAAAATGTACTTAATGAAGGTGTGCACAAAATGTCATGCATTGCAGCTAACCAATTCGTACAGCATCCCTGTATCCACTGCATCAGAAGTATGGTCTTTCAATATCTTATAAAGAGTGGAAAATTATTTGGGAAATTCAGTCCTTCAGGAACGTCTTGATGCAGATCTGGTAAGCCCCTAATTAATAAATCTACATCCGATCAAATAATAACACCACTTTGATTTTTATATCAAAATATTAATTCATAAAATAAGGAGAAAATGGTACACATATTCACATCAATTAAAATATGCACACTAATAATTAAATGGAATAAATAAATAATTCCATTTGTAAAATAATGCCTGCAATAATAAATTACTTTAACAAGACAATACTAACTTGGCTTTTTCACATTCAGTATCTGAGTGTAGACCAGTGTCTCCATTGTGGTACTTATACTGTGATTGTGGTACATTTTTTTTTTATTATTAAAATTCACTGCATGTCCCATTACAATGAGAGTAATACTACATACACTAATTACTAATATTACATTTTTTATGCATATAATATAGGCCTACTGTCTTTAATCTTCCTTATTCTATGGCTGGTTATTGTGGAACTTATTCATTATCTTATTAAAACTAAATTTTTTAGCATGTCCTTTACAATATTACTTAACATGTAGGTATACTCTATTAGTATATTAGTTAACCACTTTTATTTTTACCACATTCTTCTACAGCTTATCTAAATCTATCAAATTAATGAATGAGATTAGTTCTTGTGTATAAAAGCGCATATGTTTGATTTGGTCAAATGTCCATTTTCCATGTTTATTTACCATATTTATTTACCATATTGTTCTTAAAAATTTGTTTTTCCCTTTCAAGTGTGATACATTTAAATAGTAGGTGATCCACTGTTTGTTCTTCGTTTCCACTCGTATACATTGAACTGGTCTTTATATTAAATCAGAAATATTATGAATTCATTTTCCCATGACCTATTAAGAAACTTTCCACTTAGTGGTACATTTATTTTTAATCTGTCTTTTATACTGGGTATAAACGACTTTGACACTGAACCGTTTTCTTTTACTGTTCCATTTTTCTTCCCACTTATTAACCCTTATTTCCTGTAGTTCATTGAGCACTGAGCTGAGTGGTTTACGATTGTAACTCACTGGTATGTCATCATTCCCTGCAGCCTCTTTTGCTACAGTGTGGTACATTCTAGCTATATAAATTGTACAGACACTAAGCTGGTAGACAGTACTTGTCAGTCACAAGGAATGAGTAAGGCACTCATCTATTGATCTCAATAAGAAGTTATACTGTGTATTTCTAAAGTACATACTGAAACAATATGGTACTACTAGAAACATGTCTTTTGTAATAGAAAATAAGTTAGTTTGCCAAAAAAGAATAAAAGAAAGGTAGTGTATACAGGCTTTGAAAAGTAATAGCAAATTGAAGACTTAAAAAAAACCATCCTTTATTCTCTAAAGTAAAGAACTCAAGAGAAGCTTCTTGTTAAAGTCCTGGAAATTCCCAGAGTCTTTTAGCTATTAAAGTCTAGCGTATGATTGGTTAAAATGTAAAAAGAAGTCCTATGAGAATTAGTTTTAAAGTCACATGTTAAGTTTATCCAATGATTTTTAAGATGATAGGAGGAGCTTATAACGAATTCTCAGTCAGATAATATTTTCATAGAGTTAAGAACTCACTTGTTCAACATCTGCAATGTAGGGAAGTCATCATCTAACAGCTTCAAGTCAGTTCAGTGCTGCGAACAAAGTCCCCTTCAGGGAAAGATAATTTATTGAACTTCGAAAATTTTGCCAATCCTAATAAATGGACTTAGAACATTTTCATCATCGTAATTTATTATACTTTGAAAATTTCCATCGTGGAATTAATTGGACTTAGAATAAATTTCAATTAATTGTACTTAGAAATTTTTTATTATTCCATGCTTCGTATATATGTATGTTTATAGGTATAAACATACCTATAAAGGGTAGGTCTCTGTCACCACAGCATGGTGCATCCTCGGGTTGTGGATATAGGATATGACCTCCAGGTATGGATGTAGCTGTGAATATATTGAATAAGCAGTCGCAGACAGGTGACATGAGGTGGTCCTCCAGCTCGGGGGTTTGGCATGATGTTAACAACCTCTCACCTTAAAAAAATAGTGTAAGGAAATGCTTACCTGATTTACGGATCCTGTCAGTGTAAAATTTTCTGGAGGTAAAATAGTCCCTCATTCAAATCTCCGGGTAGGGACTACACTGAGGGAGTCTAAAAATCTTAGGAATTATAGATTTGGAACATGGAATGTTAGAAGCTTGTATAGGCTTGGGGCGCTTAAATCAGTAACTAGAGAATTACAAAAGTACAGGTTAGATGTAGCAGTAGGCCTACAGGAAGTTAGATGGAAGGGTGAAGGTTCAATACAGACAGGCGCATATATCTTTTTCTATGGGAAAGGGAATGATAACCTCAAGTAGGGACTGGGTTCTTCATACATAGGAGAACAATTCATTCATTAAGAAAGTAGAGTTTATTGATGATAGGCTTTCTTTTGTTATTCTAAGAGGACGATGGTGTTATATCATAGTTATGAATGTCCATGCTCCAAAAGAGGATAAAGACGATTATGACAAGGACAGTTTCTATGAGGAAATAGAATGAACATTTGACCAGTTTCTGGCTTATCATATGAAAATTGTATTAGAAGATTTCAATGCGAAAGTACAAGGGAGGATATTTTCAAGTCCATGATTGGGAATGAAAGCCTCCACTTGCAGAGCAACAACAATGGGTTTAGACTAGTGGATTTTGCCACCGTTAAAAATCTAATTGTGCAGAGTATGAAATTCCCACATCGTGATATTCACCAATACACATGGACCTCACCAGATGGAAACACTCATAATCAAATCGACCATGTGCTAACAGATGCAAGAAGGCAGTCAAGTATAATATGAGTTCAAACTGACTGACTGTGCTGACTGTGATAGTTGCAGCTGTTCAAGAGAAACTTGCATTAATGAAGGGTCAGGCAAAATTTCCATATAGAGAGATTTAATGTGAAAATGCTAGATGATGACCTAATTATGAACGTTTACCAAGTTGAAATTTCAAATAGATTTGCAGTTCTAGAAAACATGCAAAACAAGAAGCTAGGGATGATATGAATGTCAATAAAATCTGGAAAAGCATTAAAGCTAATATTAAAGTATCCACAAAAGAAAAATTAGGTCTGCTTGAATTAAAACCAAATAAACTGTGGTTCAACGATGAGTGCATGAAATTGGTAAATGCAAGAAAACAGCTAAAACTACTATGGTTGCAAGATCTGAATGAAACTACCATCGGGAATCTCAACAATGCTAAACAAAAAACCTCTAGAAACATTAGAACAAAGAAAAGAACCTATCTCCAAGACAAAGTAAATGAATTAGAGATAAATAGTAAAGACAAAAATTTTAGGGATCTCTACAAGGGAACAAACGAGTTCAAGAAAGGTTTTCAACATAATTCAGGACAAAGATGGCACTATACTCGCGGCTCCAATAATATTTTGAATAGGTGGAATAATTTCTTTAATCAAATATTAAATGGACATGGAGGAGTCCAAAGTGTAGGAAGTGAAATATTCACAGCGGAGCAGTTGGTTGCTGAACCGACTCTAACAGAAGTAGAAACACATATATTGAGGTATTGACCAAATTCCCACAGAATTAATTAAGGCATGGGGGAATAGATTAATCTCAGAGATCCATAAACCATTCTTATGATTTGGAGAAAGAAAGAATTGCCAAAAGAATGGAAAGAATCTATTATTATACCGATCCATAAAAAGGAAGATAGAGCTGAATATAACTATTGAGGAATTTATCTCTTACCAACATCATACAAAATTCTGTCCAATATACTTCTGTCAAGATTAACCCCATATGCACAGTGCGCCAACTTATAGTGACCCGTGGGGCTCAAGCCCACCCAATAATTTGCCGTATATTGTTATCATTATTTATTGCTATTAGTAAAAAATTGTGTTTATTTGTTGAATCACTGTAAAGCAAAAATCAGGCTATTGTGGGCATATATAGTATGATCTTCTCTTGTTCCAGTTCCCTCACGATAATTTGAAATCGTTCCACAATTCATTACATTTTTACATCTGTCAGTGCAGTTTCCACAGCCATCATAGTTCTAAATACTGTATACAAAAAAGTTTAGCCTATAACATTATTAATTTTAAAGGATTTCCGTTAAATAGGCTACACAATTGTCTTTCTGGCTATTGAATTATGTTGATTGTTATTTATTATTACAATGACGTCATTTCTTACAAAATTCTATATTTATCCGAATTATCATATAAGCAGTGATGGGAAGTAATTGAGTAAAAGTAATCTGATTACAGTAACAATTCCTTTTCTGGTCCCATTTACTTGTAATCAATACTTTTAAAAAAATGTAATTTCTACTTGTAATTTACTTCTGGAAATAAAATTGTAATTGCTACAATTTAGTAGTCGTTAGTATTAGTATCATTCTCGTTTGCTATATCGTCGTCATTACTGTTTTTGCAACTAATATCCAAATTAGAGTTAATATTAATAAAAAGTTACTCAGTGTTTCCAAAAATATTCTCAGTGATGCGTTTTTTGTTTGTTTGTTCATTAATAATTTGGGCTTGTGCCCAAAACAAACCAAAAACAAGGAATTTTTAGGTACTGCCATTTTGTAAAGTAATTGTAAATGTAATTGTAATTTTACTGATTACTTTTTGAAAAAGTAATTTGTAATTGTAATTAAGTAAAATGTCTCTCAGGTAATTGTAATTCAGCCCAATTACTTTCATTTTGTACTTTTCCCATCAATGCATATAAGTCCATTTCATAAATCAAATAAGGGGCGGGAGTGTCAAAATTTGAAAATCTTTGAGTCCACCTAATCTTTTTCAAAAGTTGGTGGCACTGCATATGCAGACGAAATCATTGGAGATCACCAATGTGGATTTCGGTGAAATAGATCAACCAGTGATAAAACATTTTGTATTCACCAAATCTTGGAGAAAAAGTGGGAATATAATAAGTCTGTCCACCAGCTATACATAGATTTAAAAAAAAAATCATATGATTCAGCTAGGCAAGACAAATTGTACATTTTTCCTCATTGAGTTTGGGATACCAAAGAAGATAGTTAGACTGATCAAAATGTGTCTAAATGAAACCTACCAGAGTCAAGTTAGGGAAACTTTTAAGCATATCAGATAGGTTGGCCATTAAAAGTGGCTTGAAGATAGGAGATGCACCATCGCCTTTAATTTTTAATTTCACTTTGGAATATGCCATTAGAAAAGTTCAGGAAAACAAGGTCGGCCTAGTATTAAATGGCAGTCACCCAGGGCCGTAGTAAGGTCCTTCTGCGTACTTGGCAAGTTTGACAAATCTGCGCTCTCCAATAATGCGGGGGGGGGGGTCTGAACTATTTTTTTTTAATTTCTGTAAAATATAAAATAATAACCTGAAAGATTTCTTCCATTAACGTGGAATTTTTATTGCTTGATAAATTGCACCAGCCTAAAAAAGGTAGGATATTTCATGGTTAATATTTAGCCCTCTTTGTACCTTCGCCCTTGGCTGGGGCACATCTCGCCACAGCCTAGCTACAGCCCTGCAGTCACCCGATTTTGACTTATGACTTATGACTTTGCTTGTTGGGCAATGACATAAACACAATCAAGAGAAATGCAGAAAGTCTTTTCAATGCCTGCAGGAATGTTGGATTGGAAATTAATACAGAAAAACTAAATATATGGTCAGGAAACGTCAAAATAATGCACTACAAAATATTAGAATAGCTGGTAAATCGTTCGAACAAGTGGAGAAATTCAAATATCTGGGAGCAATAATTACAGACACAAATAATATTAAGGCAGATGTTAAGTGTAGACTCAATTCAGGAAATGCCTGTTTTTATGCAGTTCAGAAACTCTTGTCTTCTCGTCTTCTGTCCAGAAATCTAAGAATAAAAAATTATAAGATTATTATCTTGCCAGTTGTACTACATGGATGTGAGACATGTTCGCTTACTCTTCGGGAAGAACATAATCTGAGAGTATTTGAAAACAGTGTGCTTAGGAAAATATTTTGGTCTAAGAGAGATGAAAATGGGGACTGGAGAAAACTGCATTATGATGAGCTTCGTAACCTGTTCTCGTCACCGGATATAGTAAGGGTAATTAAATTACGGAGGATGAAATGGGCTGGACATGTTGCGTGCATTGAGTTTCTGCTTAAATACTCATGCTATAATATCGTGATGATCACTGGATGATTGACCGGGTAGTAACAGCTGTGTGATTTTGATCCATTTTGGGTTGCAAGTGAAAGTGATGAATAAGTCTGGTTGACCGTATTGGTGCACATAGGTCATTGCATCTTGCGCATATTTGTACATGTGCCTCGGACTTCCAACATACATTGCTGGCAAAATGGTAAGTCGGCCAACATTGTTTGCATTTATATCTACATTCATGGCATCGTGCAAATGGATGTATTCTTCCAAACGCAATTTTTGCTGATTTAAATGTATAAATGTTAGGTGTTCCATCTCAATTTTGACATATACATAAACGACGAACAGATGAAACAGTCTCGCCAACAACCACAATGGCAACTTCATTCAATGTTGGTGCATTGAAGAGTCTTTCATGCAGTGGCGGACGCAGAGGGGGGATAGGGGGGTTACATCTCCCCCAAAATTTGAAAAAAAGGCTATATATGTACTCTAAGTGGCCATTTTTATAAACTAATTGTATATGTAAGTTGATTATTTTTCTTTAGTATTCTTTCTACCTATTCAAATCCCCTCCCGAAAAAAATTTCTGCATCCGCCACTGCTTTCATGTTTACCTGCTGGTCTTTTGACTGCTTTGATCACTATTTTGTGAGCATCTGAAGGCATCATTTCTAGTGCAGTCTTGAACAATTTAACTGATTCATTGTGTTCATGTAAGAGTTGTTGCAGTTTTGTGATAATCTCTCGCTTTACCGTACGACTGATGGCACAACGCTGATTGATTTCATCATCAGAATTTCCAAGGAAATAAACATGAAGAAATTTGTGATCATTATTCACTGGCGGCAACAATGCTCCTGCACGATGGTGGATTTGTCCTTGAATCTGTAAAATTGAAAACAAATAATGTTTATGTATGTTTGTGTTTTGTGTATGTGATGTGTGTTGCAGTCGAAAATGAATTTACCTTAAAAGTTGGGCTAAAACCTCGTTCTTCAGTTATATTCATCCCAAATGATGTCATTTGGAAGGTACTGTTACATTTTTGTATAGTCTGCAAAAAATGCTTCGATTGAGTTTTTTTGGCCAGAAAACAATGATGTTAGTGACTCTGGTGACAGTGTCAATTGTGGTAATTTGACCTTTCCACTTGCACAACATAATTCTGATGGTTCATGTTGAAACCTCAAAGCATTGCAATGTTGACAAACAGTGCTCATGGTTTCAAAGTCGACCGATACATCTGTGGTATAATCGATTATTGGATTATATCTGAACGACAAACGTTCATGTCAAATTGTTATATTTGGCCATCTGATTTGTCTACGTTCCAAATTATTTTGTACGTTATCTCCAACTAAAAGAGACAAACTCGACTTTATCCGTTGTTCCGGAGTCATAATTGATCGTGCTTGAGAAATTCTTATTTGATTTGTCTATGCTCTATGCTCTATGCTCTTCATTGGTCTCATTGACTCGATGACCATTTATTTCTCTTGCATTGCACATATGTCGATGGATATTTCGATGCCCTATTGGCAGCAATTTTCCAAAGACACCAAAATAATCTTTTCAACACAACACCGTTAACACAATATTCAAAATGTCACACTTCTGTTTCTTTTTACGGATTTTAATGGCTTGGTTGCAAGACTGCTCTCAAACTGTGCCTATGTCACACTTCTATTTTTTTAAATAGGTTTTTTGTTATGTAAACATGTGACAGCAGAACTCTCAAAATGTGCCTCATTTCACAATTCCGACTTTTTCTGTGGATTTTCCAAAAATTTTCTTTCATACAAACCTTGTCCTGACAATTACAAACACAACAATAAAAAAAATCAGCCAAATTGGTCGAGGCATTCTCAAGTGATGCTCCGTCATACATGTGGCACTTGATTTTTATTTATATAGATAGATATACAATTATTCCTTATACTAAAGTTACAGATATCAATAATATGTAGTCATGAATTACAAATGATGGATGTCAAATTTTCTACATATGCTTGCATTAACTAAATAAATAAATAAATAAAAAATAGTTAATTATTTACGAATATGAATTTCTGTGAATATAAATTATTCATAAATTAATTCCTATAGCAGCATTTCTGGGATAGGATTCTACTGAAAGGTAGATCAAATCTGTTATTGCATTTATCTATTTGCAAAATGAGTTCATATCTTCAGGGCTTCAAAACACTCAAGTAACAGATGTAATACTGTCTGGTCACTATATTCACATATACAAATATTGTTACCTATCCTAAATCTTACAAGATAATTTCTACATTTACCATGTCCACTTAAAACTTCAGTTATTACAAAATAAGTTTCTGTGTATTTATATTTTAATCTGTGAAAAACTGAAAGGAAATGGCCATGTATTATAACTGTTTTGTAACCATTGTCACCTTTAAACCACTCAGTATTCCACTGCATTAACAAGACATTTTTTAATAATTCTTTAACACAAGAAAGAAGACAGCTGATGTAATAATATCCCATATTTGAGTTACCAGCATATTTGACCAGATTATCTGCGCTTTCATTTCCTGTTCCAATATGATCTTTAACCCAGTTGAGGCATATATGCTTTAAATATTCACTTATCTTCCTTTGTGTATTGGTTGCAATACGGTGATGATCAGTGGTTGATCATAGCTAAAATTAGTGAGGGTGCTGCTCCAGAAAATTTTTAGCCTTTGTTTTAAAATTGTGTAAAAATAAAGAAACATGTAAAAGAAAATTTATTTATAAACCTTATAAAAACCTTTCTCATGAAATGACAGCTGTGAAAAGGCTTTGAAGTTCACTTAAAGTCAAAGAACACATTTCTTGGGGATGCAAAGTCATGGTTAAAGTTTTTTAAAGAACCGAAAAGAAAATGGAAGCAGGATAATAATCTAATTCTATTTTTTATCACATTCAAGAATATGGTACACAGTTTTTAAGCACAACACACAGGGAGTAAAGATAAATTTAAAAAAATACCTACCGCCATCATGCCAGGGTCAGTATTACAGGAGTGACAGTGCTATCTCCCCCTCCCAGCCTTTTGTGCAGATTCCTATGTGCACATGCACACAAAGTCAAACACCATGCCGCTGGAACTGGGAAGCACACAGTTCCATACAAAGATTTTTGTATCTTTTTCATAAATTGGGGGATGGCTACGACATTAAGCTTAAGGATTATATATTGTACAGTTATGAAGAAAGAATTAAAGAAAAAAAAGGACTCATTATATTAAATGTTATCGATAATATTAAGTGGAAATATTAAGGGGGTGCTGCAACTTCACAGTGCCTATACACAAGATGACAATTAAACCTATCATTGCTGTTTTAATCACGCAAGTTGAGTGGTCACATATCTAGCCTATAACACACTCAAATTCATATACAATCCCTCAATATCTAACAGATTGAATAGTTTCAAAATGTGGAAATGGTAAGTAGTAATTATCTAAAAATGACCTATAACATTCAATGAGTAAAGACATACTGTAAACTCCTTCCACTACCTCACACCATGCTGTGGCCTATGTTACCACTTCCCAGCATGCGGGCTCCTCAAGCGAGCCTGACAAGTGCCCGCCGTTGTTTGCTTATGGAATTATACAAACGTTTTCACCCATTTACAGTTTGTATGAGCAGCTAATTTTTTTGCATGTGTCC
The DNA here is from genome assembly GCA_964059195.1 of Ectobius pallidus. Lineage (NCBI taxonomy): Eukaryota > Metazoa > Arthropoda > Insecta > Blattodea > Ectobiidae > Ectobius > Ectobius pallidus. Next base: position 25,296,946 of record CAXKWD010000005.1, on the reverse strand, counting down.
ATCTGTAATGAAGACCAATCAATATGCAAAATTTGAGAATAGGTTTCGACATGACAACCTGCATGGTTCTCATGGAGAAAAATATTTACTATTTTTCCCTTATAAAAGCTAACAGTTAGGACATTGGCTGCCAGACTACATTAGGAAAACAAGTTCAATAACCATTCCAGTTTTCAAATGGGTAGGTTTATATGTCTGAGACAGGGCTTTGAGTGGTGAACTTTGATGATTTTTCAGTTTGGTGAAGATCTACGCTCAGGAATTTTCTTCTTTGGGATGTCAAACAGTTTGATCAATCCGCTCATCTATGGAGCATTCCATCTGTGGAAGCCAAAGAGAGGGAACAAACACAAGGACAGTATTTACCACTACAGGTACTGGTACCATAGTATTTCCCTCCTACTTTCTATGTTGTGATAGAAACTCAATACATTCAAGTTAAACCTTTACTCAATGGTATGATTAGCAGATATGCTAAGCCATTTCACAATTAAGAGAAGTAATTAATACTAAAATCTGGATGAGGCCTACATTGTTTAAAATCCTGTTTTATTTTCGCTGTAAGTTCAAAGTAGTTGTAAACAAAGCCTTGTGTCAAGGGAGCGCTTCTTTGGCTGGTGGACGAAATACAACTTTTTCTATATTAAGCACTTCTTTCGGGCTTGTAGGCCGTGGTCTATTTGACATTTCTGTGCCAAACGTTTCGTCCGCGACTGCGGCGGACATCCTCAGTGGCGGTGGAGTCTCGGGCGAAGCGTTCTGGTCGGCGGCTGGCTGTTGACTGAGTTGTCACCATGCTCTGCGGCAGTATTTATAGTCCTTGGAGTGGGGCAGGGATTTCGTGCGCTAACTTCCGATTGGTCGGCGATGAGTGAGTTAGTGTGTGAATTGGTTGGACCGGGGCAGGCATCTCTGTTTCCAAATGGTTTTTTCTTGGTATTAGCTAATACTGGAAACCAAATTGAATGAAGTTTAACACCTTCCTCTTTTCTGTTAAAGTTGTTGGGATGCTTATGGATCTCTATTGCCTCTCGTTGTAACCTGGTATGATAATGATTAATGGTGGACAGTATTTCAGTTTCTTGAAACAAGATGTCGTGTTCTCCGTCGGCAAAAGCATGCTCAGCCACTGCAGATTTCTCTGTATGACCCAAGCGGCAGTTCCGTTTGTGTTCGGCAATGCGGGTCTTAACACTGCGCTGAGTCGTGCCAATATAAACTGAGCCACAAGAACAGCGGATTCTGTAGACACCTGCCGTCATTAATGGCTCTCTGCGATCCTTTGCTGACCGGAAAAGATTTCGTAACTGAGTGGTGGGTGTAAATATGGTCTTGATATTATGTTGCTTCAAAATCTTGGCAATCCGGTCCGTAGTATTTCTCAAATATGGCATTGTAATCTGTTTTGTTTTTACACCGTCACAAATGCTGCGTGTACTATTATTCGGGCGTATTATTCGGCCCCGGTCCAACCAATTCACACACTAACTCACTCATCGCCGACCAATCGGAAGTTAGCGCACGAAATCCCTGCCCCACTCCAAGGACTATAAATACTGCCGCAGAGCATGGTGACAACTCAGTCAACAGCCAGCCGCCGACCAGAACGCTTCGCCCGAGACTCCACCGCCACTGAGGATGTCCGCCGCAGTCGCGGACGAAACGTTTGGCACAGAAATGTCAAATAGACCACAGCCTACAAGCCCGAAAGAAGTGCTTAATATTGACTCCGGCCGTGAAAGCCTACAGTGTTTTACAACTTTTTCTGTTTAGAATGTACATTCTTGCTCCTAATAAAATAGTTTGATTCAATCATGGGCATCAGCATGGAAGGGCAAGGTGGTGCAACTGCCCCCCTCTGAAATGCCTTATGAATTCATTTATTTTTTGGTGTCTGTCAACCTGCAGTTGTGTGGAGAGTAAAAAACATGAATATTTTATAATTAGTTTAGCATATACTAACTTATTATAATTATAACTGCCTCAGTATTTATAATAATCTGTCACCAAGGCTGTTGCTCAAAAGAACATAATCTGTTAATTTAAAAACTTTGCACCTCATCAAATTCAGTTGGAGTTCAAAACTACGGACCAAGAAACTATGTAAATATTAATGCTTTTAGCCTAATCATTTGAAATTGACGTCCAAAATTTATTTTCAGTAGATAATAATAAAATATCATTCAGTCTCTTGTATGTGGATTAACTTCAATTAGGAAATAGCTCACAGTACACTAAATATAATTTCTGGTGATGCCCCTGGTTCAAATCATAACTCTCTGTAGCAGGGAAAATTAAAAACACGTTACTGAAGCTGATCTGTGTATGACACAAAATAAATTAACCCTCTTGGTGCCGAGCCCTTTAAACAGTTTCTACTCATAAAATGCAGGGCATAGAGTGTTGTATAAGGTGTTTCAAAAATAAGTTTGGATATGTACTCTGCACTAAAATTCCCAGTAATTGAGGAGCATTTTTTCAAAACTCAATAAAGCACAAGATCATAATTATACAGAAAACATGTTTTTCCTTTCTTACACTTATGATTTTATTGCATTAATTTCTTATTTCGCATTATAAACCTTCATTCATTTTCATAAAGCATTGATTTGTTTGGGGATGAAAAATGTTTTCCATGATATTGGGCAGGTAAAAATGCAGGTTTTTCAGAAGCTGATAAAGCACATAGTCCTACATCAAAAAATTATGCACGTTTGACACAAAATGTTAATTTGTTACTGAATTTAGTTTTATTTGTTTTTTAATAATTGTTTTGATATGTTTTTACTTTCCACATTTTCCCTTTATTTTATTAGGCCCTATAAATGGTGTAAGATTATATTATATTATATTGGTCTCTATTATATTACATTAACTGTACATTATACATAAATGAAAAATAATAAACAATTAAAAGTTATTATAAAGCTAATAAAATGACACAAACATGTTAATTATTGTGAAAAATATCCTTTTAAGTTTATTTTAATTTTTTCTTTCTTTTAAACATTTTGTTAAATGTTGATTGTACATTATATCATACATTAATGGAAAAATAATGAACTTAAATAGAAATGTTATTACAATGCTAATAAATGAAATAAAAAATATTATTAATCCCATAAAATATCTTTGTTTTTCATTAGTCTGAGGTTTTCATAGCAGAATTTTGAATACTGGACATCTTCTAGGCTGTAGGCCATGTTCAAGGGCATTTGTTTAGCCAAACATTTCATTCCCAGCTGCAGGGAACTTCTTCAGTGGCTGCCTCTACTCTCACTTTAAGTCTGAAAATGGTGTCCTGTACAAGTTGTTATTGGTAGAGTCCATCATGTCAACAGAAAGGAAGAAAACTGTAAACTTCGTACAATCCATCTGTGTCTAGCTTGTGAAAGACATCTAAAACCTGCTTCACATACATATTCATGCGGTCTATGAGTACAAAAAGAACTGAAAGCTGGAAAGTACTGTATCGAGTTTTGAAAAGCATCTCGATGTGCTTTATCAAGTTTTAAAAAACCAATCATGTTTCCTATTCTTTAACTTTTGCTGCAGCAGTGCTTTCTATGCTGGTACAAACCAGTACACATACCAGTAAACTTCTTGGATACATAGAAACTAATATTGGGAAGAACACAGTGAAGTCATCATATAAATTATTAAGGCTATATTTCACACTTGAACTTCACTATTAAATATTTACCTAGGACTACGTAGTTTCAGTCACCCTTGTGACTATCTTCAGCTACAGATAATCATGAAATAGAACAAACTGTAAAGCTTCTAAAGCCAATAGAAACACCCCAAGAATTAACAGTCTGGGAAAATATTTTTATTAAAAAAAAAAAAAAAATAAAAAAAAAAATAAACACAAATTACTAAATTTTGATATACCAGCAGAAGAAAACTTAATCAGAAGGTACATCCAACCACCAAGAGATGGCATCCAGCAGTCAGGATTGGTAGTAAAAGGAAACAGTGCTACCAACAAAAATTCAGATGTAGCTGAAGATAGTCACAAGGGTGACTGAAACTACGTAGTCCTAGGTAAATATTTAATAGTGAAGTTCAAGTGTGAAATATAGCCTTAATAATTTCTTGGATACATTTTAAAAATACACTTAATTTTTTAAGATCAAGGAAGGAACTTGAAAATGCAAAGTAAAGTAGGTGAGAGTCTCTCAGGCTTCCAATTGGGTAAATGGACTTATTAATTCCAAGCTAGTAGCAGCCAAAAGCTTGGAATTAATAAATTCATTCACCTGACTGAAAGCTCATGAGACTCTAATCTATTATATTGATGTCTGGAAAGTCTCAAGCAGTAAAGTAAAGTGAGCAGTGAAGGCCCTTAGGGTTCCATGAGGTTGAGGGTCCAAGATTTTTAGACATTTGTTACATGAGGGTGGTAAGGTTTTCAGCCTTATGCACAAGTACCAAGTTTGCTCCTGGTACTATTTACTATTAGAACCTGAGTCAACCCCAGGGCCATAGTGCCACCAGAATGGTTAGTTCAATTAAAAATTCTCAACAACCTCATAATCAATCCCGCAACCTTCCAGTCTGTAGATTAGTGCCTCAACCAACACATATAAATATATACTTAACTAGGTTTATTTTGAAATTGGGATTGGGAAAGTAATATATATATATATATAATATTTATTTGCCGTCCATGGAGACCATAATTAGTCTTTCGGACATTGTCAGATACAAGTACATACAATTTAACATATACAATAAGGATACATTTTACAAATTACATACGTGTTATCATTAACTCTAATCAATACTTATAGCTTCTTGAATTTTATCTTTATGTTCATACATTGAGGGATATAATTCTAAGGCTTATGGCAATATAGGATTAACTATCTAGTAGCGTAATAAGGTTAAAAACTAAAATTCTTCTATTCTATACAGTGCTAAATTACAAAGGTGATTCTGCAGTTGTATTTTGAATCTCATTCCTGTTAATTCTTGTGGTGGTGAGGTAGTCGAGGATCCCTCCTCATGTTGCTTCTCAAGCTCTGTCCAGTATTCTTTCAATCAGAATTCTCCTCATGTAGAATGCATGGGAAAGAAGTAACATTAAAATCAAGATTTGGCTAATGATAGAGTTCCGATAAATTGTTTTCTATGGAAAAAGAAAAGCACTGTTCACAAGTAACTGATAATGAAAGATGTATGCTTCTCTCTTGCAGGGAAGGGTCTGTTGCTGGTCGCAGCATTGCTACCAACATGAGTGTAATGGATCGCGGGGGTAGCACAAGAGTCACCATGAACAGAGGCTCAACCCATGCATCAGTGTCTCTACGACATGCAGACTTTAATGAAGAGGAGACAACAGTTGTGCTCTTGGAACCAGTGACTCCAGAGAGCAACAATCAACACTGTGGACTGCAGCGGAATCGAAGCAGTCGGCGACTTGCAAGCAAGTTATTGCATCATTACAAGGGTGTGCAATCACACATATGAACGATAATGAAACAAAGGTTGTGCCATTGGAATCTGTGACCCCATAGGGCAAACAAGCAAGTTGCAGTCACACATTTAAACAATGAGGAGATAATGGTTTGCTGTTGGACACCGGTTGCTGTGTCCACAGGACACTGCCAGTTCTCATGTCCACACCGGAATACCAGATGGCAAGGTTTTACAACTTTACAAGGGAGTAAAGTAATTCATATGAACAATGTGGAGACAACAGCTGTACTATTGGACCCTTAATTCCAGAGGGCAACATCCAACTTCCTGGGCTGCGGCAAAACCAAAGCATTTACTGACTTGAAAGGTGGTTTTTACACCATTACAACACTTGCATAAATGCACAAACCAGTGCTATTTGAACCGGTGACCCCAGTAACAATGGTACAGTGGACTGGTGCAGGTTTGATGTACTTTGCAACTCTGAAAGGTGTTTACAGAGTACTCAGGAATGCAGTCACATGTGAGAACCAGGCATACCTACTTCTTCCAGTGATTCTGAAAGTTATAAAAGTGATTTATATCCATCTGTGTACAGAGTTTTACAGCTACAAATACTAACTGTCAGTATCTGTCATCCTTTCTCAGCCATGTGAAATTAAGTGCAAATAATGGGCAGATCTGTTGCCACATAAGCAACTAGGTAAGGTGATTAGGTTTCTGTAGTAAGAATGGCAAAAATGAGTCTAACTTCATTTCTATAAGCACCAAGTTGAGTACTGATCCTGAAATTGAATACAACACTCAGGTTGTATAGCCTAAAGTTCCTCCAACAGGTCCTTTTCCAAAAATAATTCAAGATAATTAAATCAATAATTTGAATATAATAATTAAAAATGCATATGAAATCCAAAAGTTTGTAATGAAACATTTCTGTTATTTCAGATGCCTGTCAAATGCACAGCATGATGCACTTAAACCAGACCTGCTAGGAACTACAAAGTTACTGAGGCTTCACTCATCTTGTCGTCTAGATGTCAGTCTGTTCCTACATTCATTGGCCAGGTATGCAATATAGACCATGCTATAAACTCACTTCACAACAGTTGACATGCACTATATGGATTAGCTCACACCTCCAAATGATTTCATGAATATCCTTACATATTCCACATTAGAAGATGTGCAGTAAAACAAATAATCAATGTAGCATTGCAGGGAATGTTGTATTTGCATTAATGCAAAGCTAATTTCAAACTTTTATAATTGCAGTATGAATACTTTCAATATATTTTAAAAATTACCACTTAATGTGTAGCCTGATATGTATGATGGTTGATATGCTTTCAAAGAGAGAGATAAAATTTAAGCACAAATCATAGAGTGGTTTTACTTTCTTGTGGACTGCTGTTTTTCAGGAGTTTAGCTGAAAACCAGACAAAAGATTAGTTATTAAATCGAACGCCAAAGTTAAAGACATATGAAAGCAAGTTCTGCTGAAAGCTGAAGTGAATCATGTGCTTGCACCCATACAAGCAATGCCAAATATGGTGCATTCTTGTTATGCTTCTGAAATGAGAACATGTTTTGAAATTATTCATTATGCTTGGAGACATACCGTATTGGCCCGAATATAAGACGACCTTCTTGTTGGCATCCATCCAAAATATTTTCTGGAAGCTTGTATCTAAATTGGCTTGCACATCTATAAGGGAAGCATTAGGAGAATATTTTCATCCTCATCAGCTATGATTTGGAACTGCAAAGGGATGCAAGAAAATTACTCACACTGCTTACACATATCTTGGCCATAATTTAGGTATTGCTGAAATTCTCCAAATTGACTTCAGAAATACATTCAACTGTATGAAACAAGATTCTTTGTTAGCAAATGTTAAGGAAAAAGTTTCCAACCTATTCCCATTTCTATGGCAAGCATATAGGCCTCCATCACATATTTTCTTTAATCCCGAAACTATTCCATCTCAGAGAGAAGCACAAGGTGATCCCAGTGGCCCTATGGTTTTAAGTCTTGCAAGTCATCCCATAATTTCACAGTAACAGAGTTGAATTTTTCTCTATTTCAAGGGGATGAACCAAATATTGTAGGCCTACTTGATGATCTCCAGAAGATCATTGATTGTGGACTATTGGATTGGAAATCAATCCTGATAAAATGTGAGCTATACTTCTACTCTGTCAGAGATGAGATGTTGTTTCTATTTTTAAGTTTTCCACATTCATTCTGCTGAGGTTGGTTGGTTACTGCAACTTAGGCCTGCGAACATCGCCAATGTGCCGGAATTTTGTCCCACAAGAGTTCATTTACATGCCAGTAAATCTACTGACATGGGCCTGTCAGATTTATGCAAACATAAATGCATCGACCTGGACCTGAAAAAGCAAATAAGTAACTTATACATTTAAAAAAAAAATACCTAATTTTGTGATAGCTAATACATTGATCAGTAATTCTGTTTTAGTACTGTTTTCATGGATTCGTGTACCAATATAACAACACATAACCTGCTTACGGTTACCAAAATAAATTTACTTATTAAATAAATACAGAAAAATGTAATACCATTTTAGTGGGAAACATAACATTTTGGTGGTGTTTTATTACCTTTATAATAATTTCTGTTCATGTTCATTATTTTTCATTTATGTAGGTCTATTAAAAAAACTAAACTCCGTGGCGCTACATCCTTGAAGGGACAAGGCCTACCACTGCAGATGGCAAGATTGGGGGCATGTGGTCAGCATGCCGACACCCATGGCCATTAATGGTAGTTTGCATGACTGGAGCCGCTACTTCTTTATCAAGTAGCTCCTCAATTTGAATCACGAGGCATTTATGTAGGTCTATAACGTACAGTTAATACATAATAATATACCATAAAAATAAAAAAATTAAAATTAAAAAAATATAAAAAACTATTTAAATACAAAACTATATTTAGTAACAAATTAATGTTCAGTGTAAAAGGTTTATGATTTTTTGACTTTTGAAAAACATTCCTTTTTTACTGACCATGGAAAATATTTTTCCCACCAGATCATTCAGTGCTTCCTGAAATAGTCTCAGGGAGAAGACTTATAATGCCAAATAAGAAATTATTGCAATTATTGCAATTAAGTGCAAGATATATGAACGTGTTTTCTGTAAAATTATGATTTTGTTCTGTACGAGTTTTGAAGAAAACTCTTAGAAAATACTTATCATTAATAATAGGCTTATATATACTGGTAAATCAGTAATGGCAGTATCTTCTGCACAGAAAAATCACTTTTTTTCATAGCTTGTACCATTTTCAATACTTTAAAATTAGCCTATTTTGCTTTATTTTATTTGTGACAAATACGTTAGCAAAAATGACTGTTATCATTCACATAAGAATTTCTTTTCAGTTTATCTTTGTTAAGATTAAAATGATAGATTTTTCTCTAAAGAACTAAATTGAAGTAATAAACAAATTACAATAATCATAACTAAAAGTTCTTTGGTAAATTCATTTTTCTGAAAAATGAGATTAATCTGCCTAAAAACTGTTTATATTTCCATACTCAAACTTCCTACAGATGTTAAGACTTCACTGTGCTATTTCTAGTAATATTAATAGTGATGAATTCATAAATTTCCTTTGTAATTAATCATGCCTGAGATTGTGCGTAGGTGTGTATGGATGTAGGCCTATATGAATAAGAATTAAACAACTATGATACGGTATTTAGAATGTTTGGTTTGATGTGAATAACAAATTCGTACTTTCCTCACAAAGAAATTCATAAATTTACCTGGTGTGCTCGAGGAAGCCAAAGTATTATTGATTATATATTAACTAATGAGAAGATTTCCCCCCTTGTTCAAGACACCAGAGTATATAGGGGATATGATGTTAAATCAGATCACTTTCTCTTAATATCAACATTATCTATACCCTTCAGATGGCAAAAACGGAAATACATTAAAAATATATCAGAGGAAACATTTAGAGTAAATCTCCTGGAAGATCCATCTATTAAACAACTGTATCAGAGTAGGATGGAACAGTTAGCTCAAAAGAAACCTGTTGAAAATAATATAAATAGAGAGTGGCAATCAATAAAAGATATAATCAATCTAGCTGCCCTAGAGGCACTTGGGAAGAGGAAAAAGCGAAGACATAGAAGAGGTCTTAATATCTGGAATGATGAATTAGCCCAGCTAATTAAAATGAAAAAGGAGGCATACTTGAAATATTTAACAAATAGAAACGAAGCAGATAATATACACTACAAAAGAATTGCTGCTGAAACTAAGCGGGAAGTGAGGAAACTGAAAAGACAAAGTTGGGAGACATTTGTGGGGAATATTGAATTCGATCTTCATGGAAGACAAGCGAAAGCATACAAAATTCTTAAACGTCTTAATACAAATGAGAAGGACACACTAGAATTGAATCAGATTCCGGAAAAAGAATGGTTAGATTACTATCAAAACCTGTGGACAGCTAAAACAGAACAAGAAGGGCCCAATTTATTTGCTGACGCTAATGTAGACCCAATAACAATGGAGGAATTCAAAGAGTCTTTAAAAAGCTGTAAAAATAGAAAATCTCCAGGATCAGATTATATTAATAACGAATTGATTAAGTATGCTTCGCATACGCTACATCAGAGAATTTTAAATCTGATAAATTTATGCTGGAAAAGTGGGCATATTCCGGAAGATTGGAATACCTCAATAGTAATACCAATTTATAAGAAAGGAGATCGCAAAAACTGCAGCAATTATAGAGGGATAAGTCTATTGAATACTGGATATAAAGTGTATGCCAAAATAATCTCAAAAAGATTAAAAATGATAGCAGAAGCAATGCTTCTTGAAGAACAAAATGGATTTAGAGCAAATAGATCATGCGTGGACTGTATTTTTACGTTATCACAAATAATTGAAAAACATAGAGAATTCAATGTTCCAACATTTATAGGATTCATAGATTATGAAAAAGCATTTGACTCAGTTAATCGAGAACTGCTATGGAATGTACTATTAAAGAAAGGAATACCGAGCCATCTAGTAAGAATAATTCAAAGCCTGTATACTAATAATTTTATAAAAGTGAAAACTATAAAGGGATGTAGTGAAGAATCTAGATATATTTCTCAAGGAGTAAGACAAGGGTGTCCACTCTCACCCACATTGTTTAATTTATACTTGGATGAAGTCATTAGAGAATGGCAGATTAATTTTAAACGAAACTACATCTTAGGAAAATTTTATTTAAATACAGTGTCGTTTGCTGATGATCAGGCAATACTAGCAGGTTCAGAAGATGATCTACAAAGAGCAGTATACACATTAAGTAGAATAGCAGAAAAATATAATCTAAAAATATCCACTAGTAAAACTAAAGTCCTCGCTTTCCAAGGAACTGCGCCCATAAGAGCAAAAATAGTAATAAATAATGAGGCCAGAGAACAAGTTATCTCGTTTAACTACTTAGGATGCCACATATCTAGCAATCAAAATAAAGATATTGACATAAAACTTGCTAGGTTTCAACAACTCTTAGGAACAATTAAATCAACACTACTAAGAAGAGTTAGACAAGATACAATTTTAAAATTTTATAAAGTAATGGCACTACCAACACTTCTATATGGTTCTGAAGTATGGACATTGACAAAGCAGCACGAACGAAGAATAGATGCGGCAGAAATGAAGCTATTAAGACCATTAGCAGGATACTCCCTCCTTGACCATAAGAAAAATGAAGATATCAGGAATGAAATAAACATGCCTTGCATTTTACAAACAATCAATGACTATAGAATGGAATGGAGAGATCATGTACTAAGAATGACTCCAGAACGAATACCCTCTAAAGTATTACAATATAGACCATATGGTCGAAGAGATGTTGGTAGACCAAAAAAACGTTGGAGAGATCAATTTTAGACTTGGAGACGGAACAGGCCAGAAGGTCTAAGCCATGGTGTTGAAGAAGAAGAAGAAGGTTTGATGTGTCTGAAATCAACTGTACACTGTACACGTAATTAATCAAATGGATGAAATAAGTTACAGAAAATTAGCAAATACCGTTACTTAGGCCTACTGAAAAAAGGTACAGAAGTAATTTAAAGGTAAAATTCAATTGACACATTCACATTTTTTGTCATAACTTTAAAAGTATTAGAGATACGAGGCTGAGTCCGAAAATAAGTTTCCCCTGCCGACTGTGTACAGAGGTGTAGATGAAAGACAAAAAAATAATGATACATTAAAGATAAGATGTACCTTTATTTTTCCACAAAGTTACCATGTACAGTGAGATGTCATATTGCTTCAGGAGCTTCAAAAAGCCCTCCAGGAAAAAATCAGTGCTCTGCATACACAAAAGCTTCAAACGGCTTATTTGACATCGGCAGTGCTCCCAAAGCACCCTCCACTGAGAGTTTTCTTCAAAGACAGAAACAGATGGAAGTCACTGGGTGGGAGATCAGGACTGTATGTCAGATGGGCTAGGCACTCCTAACCAAGAGCTGCAATATGGTTTTGCATCGCCGTCACCAAGTGTGGTCTTGCATTGTCATCCAACAACAGAACGCCAGATCGGAGAAGGCCAGGCTGCTTTTTCCGAATCGCCTCCTTCAATTTCAACAGGGTGTGATGCTTCTTCCATATGCAGAGCCCTGACTTTATGAAGTTTCTAAAGTGGTATGACAAATGCCTCAATGTAGGCCTATGTGGTAATTACCGGTACGTGGAAAAATAAAGGTACGTCTTATCTTTAATGTCTCATATTTTTTGTCTTCCATCCACACCTCTGTACACAGTCACCAGGGGAAATTTATTTTCAGACCCACCCTCGTATTTTTGTATTCCTGTCACTAACTTTAAGAAGATAATCCATTTCATAAAACAGAAAAATGAAATGAGTCACAATTGTTTTTATTAGCTTCAGTGGTGTAAAGACCCCTTAAAAGTGTACAATTAATGTCAAGTTACTCTTGTACTTTCTGGTGTATTATAAAAAGGTATAATTAATGCTGCATGTGTCTCCATTTATTCACTTCTAGATGGAAGTTCAGCTCCAGAGAATATCTGTCGCTGCCGCTGAAGAAATAATGACCACAGCTAAACTACTGAGGAATTACAGTCCATACTTTTGTCAAGAAGCTTGCCTCTAGTCACAAAGCAATCTCTAAGGAAAGAGGTGCATGCCTTGATCCAGAGGAAGAAAGCTCAACGTTTGTCCTTCTCTAGTGTTTTCCTGAGCATATTCCCTAGAAGAATCTTCTTACTGTGCATTTATTCCACCATTGAGCTGTATCCAAACTTCTCCTAAATCTTCTGAAAATATAACTCAGAAGTTAATTTAATGTTTATTAATTTTTTAAGTACTGAAATATTATTCTATTTACGAGGGAGAATCAAATGAAAACTGCAATTAATTTTTTTCCACTATTTTACTGCAGGAAGAATGTTTGCTTGTGCATTATTTCTCTAGTTAGTCCCCTCCTAGTTCAACGCACTTAAGCCATCAGATACCAAAAAAAATTTTCTCACACTGTATCGAAGTACTTCCTATCCGCAATGGCTTAAGTGCGTTGAACTAGGAGGGGACTAAGTAGAAAAATAATGTACAAGCAAACATTCTTTCTGCAGTAAAATAGTGTGAAAAAATTAATTGCGGTTTTCATTTGATTCTCCCTCATACCTTTTGGAGACCAAATAGTACCTATAAAACCTGGCCAAGTTTGGACATTTCAGAATGCTATTTTTGAACTGAGCTTTATTTATACTTCTGTATCATGAGTTCAGGTGCTTTGTGTATATCAGTATCCCATGTAACTATTGATGTGCCACTGGTTTCTATTGTTGATGTGTTTATGGCATTTGTGTCACATTGGCTGGTCATGAGGTTTGAACCTGAGACCTTCTGAATATGGGTCTGAGATGCTACTATCTCTTCCACCTTACTCAGTATACTGTTGTTAATAAAAATGTACTAGATATATTCAACAAATCAATAGATTACCATAAATTCATTGATCATATTCGTATATAATTTATGGAGGGATACCGGTATGTATTTACAGATGTTCAAAATTACAAAAAAAGTAGCATGAAATATTAGTACACACGAGAGGAACAGTAGAAGCAACAGAAGTGTTTGTGCAGAGCAAAATATTGCAATGGAAATAGTCAATGCTTTGTTAGGCTTTTGATTTTCATTCCAGTGAGAAAATACAGGTGGCATTAATGATCAGCTTTATTCAGAAATGTTAGTGTTATTTTTCTGTAACACTCAGCACAAATGGAGCCCACAATGTAGTATCAGTTATTATCAGCTGCCACGAGTATAGATCAAACTTGGTCCATAATGTGTTAACTATGTGCCATTCAGGTTATACATAAGAATAAATAACTTAAATCTAACTTTTTTGTCCATTTATAGTATTCAAAATTGGGGTGCACATTAGATTCAAATGCAAATTTGTTTTGTAATTCTGCAGTAATTTTAATCACTTATGTAACAATACAATGCTGTAATTATTCTTGCCTTCGTTACATATATCAACAATGCTTTTTTTCTCTAAAAAGAAATTAAAGGTAGGCCCTACTCTCACTTTTGACTTGGTGGAACCATGCCAAACTTATCCATTTTCTTTCAAATGAAAGTGTATATTTTCGCATCCATGCAGAATCTCGTAAAAAACAGATATAAGCCGCGTACACACAGGGCCAACGAATTCGTTGGCTTTGGTTTAGGTTCGGACTTCTGGTGGTAACATCAAAAGGTTGGCGTTGGGTCCCATCTCCTGGTGTAGATGTAGTGTAGTGTAGAATCCCTTGGCCCCAACCCCTTAGTTTGATGTGGACGAGAGGCCGAGCGCCAATGTTCATTGGCCTTCGTTGACCCTATGTGTATGTGGCTTAAGGGAAACGGTTTCATTGTGTCAGTGGCTGTATAAGATTCCACCCAAGGAACAGGACTGCTTTCCATTTACAATGATTTTAGCAACATGTTTACAGCAAACTATGAGACATTTAGCAACAAACTATGATGATGGAGGAAGCAAGAGAACAGATAGGCTACTTGAACTAGCTAAACAAGCAGCTAAAATAGGTCTTCACATTTCCTTTGAAAAACCAAAATCATGACAAACAACAAACACCCACATCAACACGTCAATACCTCAAAATCCAAGAACAAAAAATAGAAATAGTAAAAGAATTCAAGTATCTCGGAGAATGGATCAGTTGGAATGCGGTGGAATGCAAAACAATGGAATCCAGAAAAAACAAACTAGAAATGGCCTTTAAAATAACAAAAGATACATACAAGAAATCCCTTTCATGGGGTCAAAATTAAACATTACAAAACAGTAATTAAACCAGAAGCACTGTACGCGGCTAGGGTGGCCACACATCCGGCTTTCGGCCGGACTGTAAGGCTTTTTGCTAAGCAGTCCTCCATCCGGCGCAGCTTTATGCCGGACATTGATTTGTCCTCCTTTTCGAGACTCTGATGGATCGGTAAAGCGTATTAATAAAATTTGTATTTTCCCGTATGTTCCTGCCAATCCTAAGGTTGGCACGCTTGTCGATACTGTCATTTGTTTAGTTGGTGCCGCGGAAAAAACTGAATCTATTCCTAACATCGGCACGCTTGTCCATATGATGATAGCGTACTATCACATTTTGTTTGGTGCAGGCATGTGGCGTTGGCCGTACTGTTGATTGTTGTTCAAATCTCCATTTGTATTGTACATTCTTTGCAGTTTGCCGTGTTTTTCTTCAATTAGTAAAGCAGTGTAGGGCCTATAATCATTTATTTTAAATAAATGCAGTTATTAAGTAAAATTAGTCAGGGTTATACTTGTCCAGCCGTCCATGCACGAAGTTTTATACTATGCTAGATTACCGAAGAAGTGTCCTCCTTTCTGACATTTTAGAAATGGTCACCCTATACGCGGCAGAAACGCTAAACATGAATTTCAAAGGTCACATGGAGAAACTTTAACTAAAGGAAAGAAAGATTTTAAGAAAAATCATAGGAGCAAAATTTCAGGATGATAATATACATCAAGAATGAAACCATCTAAAAACTTTCAGATACTATGTGAAAAAGGAGAATAAATTTCTATGGTCATCTTCTCAGAATGGACTCTGATAGATTAACCAAACAAATCTTTGACTTCTTCTGCAATTGCAAAACAAAGCCCCAACTGGTTTAAAGAAACCGAAAAAGACCTAGTTGAGTTAAAAATTACAGAAAATTCACTATTCGATTGAATGGCTAAAATAATAAATACAAGGTTCCAAGACAGGTCGACACTGAAATCCAAACCTATTATCTTGGAAGAAAAGAGGATAAGAAGATCAGAAAGAATGAAGAAATACTGGGCACTCAGGAAGGAACAACACACAAAAAGAAATGACTGTTCAACGTACCCCAAAGAGGGTGAAACGAAAGAAGAAGAAGAAGAAACTATTTTTTTTCGAAAAAAAAAAAACACTAGCCTATATTTAAATTAAAAATTCGGCAGTAAACTGACTAAGAAAACAGGAAATCAAATTCATGCTGATATTAAAAACAGTAGGGGTATGCTGTAGCGTAGTGGTTGAGGCGCTGCGCTACAAACCGAAAGGTCGCGGGTTCGATCCCCGATGAGGTCGTTGGAATTTTTCAGTTGGCCTAATCCTTCTGGTGGCACTATGGCCCTGGGGTCGACTGAGCCTCTAACAGAAATGAGTACCAGGAGCAATCCTGGGGATAAAGGCGGCCAGTGCATAAGGCTGACAACCTTCATGTGCCGATGTCTAAAAATCTGGGAGCCTCAACCTCCTGGAACCCTCTGGGCCTCCATGGCCTGTAATAGGGAACACTTTATTAAAAACAGTATTACAAAAAGGCATAAGTTACGACGTACAAATCTATGAAATACCATGACCAATAGCCCGTTTGCGTAACAAAACTATGAACTATAGATCGTCCCAGCCTTAAAAGACAGTATTGAGTTAAATGTAGTATTTGCATCTCACTTGCACTCGTACGTTCTGCAATTAGCTTCGTCCTTTTCTATCCCGACAATGTTGCCATTTTCCAAAGTGATAAATGTAATAATGTGATTGCGTGGTCTGATAGGGAATTTTCCGCCCTTTCTAATGATGTCAATTGTAAAGCCATAAATAATTAATATGAGGCCTATTTTTCATAATTACGTTATTTTGGCGGAAGTCAATATTTTTGCACATTAATAACTTATCACGCGATAGACAGAAAACTAATAATCAAAACAAGTAAAGATTTTTTTCTTGGACTGCCTGATGGTGAAAGAAAGTACTCCCTTTCCGTCGGCAATAAATTTTACATAAGAAGAAAGCTATATATTTTTTTATTAAGTGCTACCTGAAAATTCTCGGACGGCAACACAGAAAAGTTAGGTAGTGAGTAACATACTTTGGTATTGACTTTACGTTGGTGACTAAGTGGGAAGAAATGTTTATAGATGTCTGAAAAAGTATTTAAAACAAACCAGAGCTCTCTATCATGTAGCATTAATAAATTATCACAGGTTTCCCGAGCTCAGCATTCTCGCGCTCATGACTTGGTTGCTTTGAGATTTTGTGTACTCAGATGTTTCTAAGACTATCGTGTCTTCTTCAGAGCTCATTGTTATATAGTAGCTGTGTAGTGAAGTTTAACTTTGATGTGAAGTGGTTCTTGTGTTTTTTAAAATTAAATTTTATATTAATTAATATTTTATATTAATTATGAATAGAGGAACTAGAAATCTTAGAGTTGACAAATTGCGCAGTAAAGAGCGAATTATAGTATTAAATATACTTAATTATTTCTTGAAGAAAATGAACGTTACCCAGGCAATTAAAGAGATAGCAGAAGCTACCGGGTGTCCAGAAAGTTTACTGTATAGAATAAGAAAAGAAAAAACGAAAGGCCCTCTGAGAAGGAATAATACTACTCCCTGAGGATAGTGAACAGGCCTAAAGGCATGTAATGTATTTTAACTATTACTTCCCTTTATAATTATATTCTTGAAAATTATAACACAATAATAGTAATAATAATATCAATAATAATAATAATAATAATAATAATGATAATAATAATATCAATAATAATAATAATAATAATAATGATAATAATAATATCAATAATAATAATAATAATAATAATGATAATAATAATGATTGTTGGGTACAAGAGCGGCTTATGACCCTGCCGTAAAGGGAAAAGATGGGAAAGGATGTTAGAAAGAATCTCTGGAGCTGGAGGACCAATTATTGCATTAAACAATAATAAATGAATAGAGCTAAGTGGACTTATAAATCTCAGGTGCTGGAACAGGGATCTTTGGATGTAATATTGGAGTGAAACCTGTATCATGTAATAAACTATGGACATTTATTCTCACAACATATGGGTAAAGAATGCACTTGAAATATTAATAGAAACACTGAAACAAGATATATAATTAATCTGAGATAGGTGCACTTGCACTGCACAATGGAATGTGCTTTGGCGGGAACTTGGTACACACGTGGCGAATAATTTATCTAATTATGCCAGCAATGTAAATTATATCTTAAAATGATCGTAATGATAGCTGTATTAATTCTAATATGATTTCACACTGAAATCTTGACTCTAATGAACTTTATAGACGAGCTATTGCGAACGCTTGGGTTGCACAATGTTGCCGCACTGAAACACGAACTTTTAGACTGATCTAAGAAGCCGATAACACTGAATCTACTGTAACTAGTGTAGATTAATTAATAACACTCGATAATACTTGTAAATGGAAGTATTATGTATTTATTCGCTAATTAATAGAAAACCTCTGTTCTATTGTCTGAAATAGGCGGGATTCTAGACGGCGCTCCAGCACGTCTCTCATGCGTGGAGGCTCGATGCTAACTGTGTTCTAACATGACGCCGTGATGTCATGCTGCCTCTAAATCTGCACCTGCCGATGAAAAAGGGGGATTCACAGAAATAGGCGGACTTATACTAATATCAATGCGCTGAGAGAGCTGATTCAGCGATATTACATTGAGCGGAACATTTGAATATACACTCATACTAGACATGTAGAAAAATGCTAGTGGGACCTATAGCTTGCGTGAACAATGATGAAAAATAATATTATCGAAATGAAATTTAATATTAAATTTAACATTTATAAATTATTAGCTTAAAGGACCCGGCGTCACCTGGTTTTGTATTT
This sequence comes from Ectobius pallidus, assembly GCA_964059195.1. NCBI lineage: Eukaryota > Metazoa > Arthropoda > Insecta > Blattodea > Ectobiidae > Ectobius > Ectobius pallidus. The sequence continues at coordinate 25,278,274 of CAXKWD010000005.1, read as the reverse complement.
TACTTGTACTTCGAAGTCAATTTTGGAGGAAGCCCCTTTAATTTTCAAAATTTAGGCCCTAGAGAAAGCACAACTTGTCACACTCAAGGACCCTATTACTTCTAAAGACCATGGAGGGTGGGGTTGAGGTAAGAAGAGACAGAAATTCCTATTAGTATTTCTTTTCTGTGTGTCAAGTCGTAAAATGAGCCAAAAGAATGTAGATTTAAACGTCATTTAATAGGGATTAAAACATTTAAGGGACTTTTTTCCCCCAAATTTAGTTTTACCTAAGTTTTTCTCCTGGTTCTGTTAGCTCTGTGTAAAGTCTGGCAAAAATTGATCAGAGAATTTAGATTTAAATAACATTTATATAATAGGGGTTGCAACATTTAAGGAGTGGTTTCATCCAAATAAACTTTGGTTAAAAATTTCTCTTGATTCAATAGGTTCTTGGTATAAAGTCTGATAAAATTGGTCAAAGGATGTAGATAAATATATATCACAAAATAGGGGTGAAAGATCTAAAATGTGGTTTGTTCCAAAATTAGTTTTCCTACCATTTTCTCCTGATTCTGTACGTTCTGTGTACAAAGTCTGTTAAAAACACGTCAAGAATGTAGATCTAAATTTTGGTGGTGTAATAGGGGTAGAAACATTTAAAGGGTGGCTTCTTCCAAAATTAACTTCGCCTAATTTTTCTCTTGTTTTTATAGGGTCTGTGTGTAAAGTTTGGTAAAAATCGTTCAAACAATGTAGACTAGTAAAAAGATCACAAAGTAGGGATTGAAAATTTCGCAAGGGGTGTTTTTATCGAGAATGATTGTCTCGTAGAATTTTTACTTGATTCCACAGGGTACACGTGTAACATTTTGTAGACATTGGTCAGAAAATGTAGATTTGTGGGCCTATAGAGAAAATATTACTCATGGGGGTTGAAAATAAGGGAAGAAGGGTGTGCCGTCGTTCTATCTGCAGGGCATGATTTACATTAATTATTATGTACAAGAAACAAATTTCGATGTTTTCACGAGGTTTAAGAGCTTTTTCACATCATGTACCGGGCCTTGTAATGTGAGTAGATCTGGCATCAGTGCGCTGGATAAGACCAATACTGTCTTTTAAGGTTGGGACGGTCTATACATGGCCTCCTTTATTGTACCAGGCCGGAGCAGTTCAATCTGGCAACATTTGATTCCGGCCGGCAGTTGTTGGTTTCAGTGTTGGGATATGGATATGGATGATTGAACGTTGTGTTCTGTGTTTTACTACGTTTTCTCATAGAAATTACCAGCTGTATATTACGAGATTTAATAGCATAGTATGTTGTGTATATAGTGCGACATTTATATAGTAATATAATATGGAATGAAGTATTGCATAATATTGTTTTACGGATTCAGAAAGGTGAGTGTGTTATGTCGCGAGTACGAGCGGTTTCATTTTATGTTAAAAATCGACATAATAAATCTATCTTTATTCTTGGAGGTTTACTTTACACGTAAAATTATCAGTAACTGAAAATAAATATCATTAAGGATTTCAGATTCCCACGCGATGTACAAATGTCTTGATTTGATTTGATTTGATTTATTAAGTCCATCGGAACATATGCATGTTATGGGACACGTCAATATAATTACAAATACAAATATAAACTTACAGTTGAAGAAATATGTACAATATGAAAATTTCTTTACAGAGTATAAAATATAGATATTAGCAAATTATTGACTTATATTAATTTATATCCTAAGTACCAGTTTTACAATTTAGATAAGTAAAATTATAAAAATAAAAATACAAAAAATAAAAATAAAAATACAAATACAAATACAAAGGTGCTGAGTTATCCTGTTGTTTAATTATTTATATCAATAGGTTATAAATACTGAATGATCTCTTCTAGTAATAAAAATTAATAATTAGGAATAGGATAAATACCTGTTAATGTAGTATTCAAATAGTAACTCATAATTACATGACAATGTAACATAATGAAGGTAAATAAATAAGTATAAAATTTAGAACAGGAAAAGTAGATGAAGGTTCCTCCAGCCTTAGCGAGCTCACTCCACCTACAAAACCCTAGCAACAGGGAACCAGAGTCAACCAAGCCGCTCTCCGAAAGATTGAGCCAGTCCTAACTGTTGCATGACCCTATTACCAGAATAATTCAACACCTGTCCTAGTTCTACAGTACATGGAGATTTTAATGATTAAGTCATTTTTCCATAAGTCATCACTACATGAGGCCATTTGGTCCATATCATGTTTCACACTGTCACTATATGAACTCGTGGGTTTATCCGGCCGCAAATCCTCTAGCAGGATCTGAAATCAAGATAAATAAAAAATTTTGAAAAATAAAACTGCTTATGAATGATTGTGGTCAAAGAATTCATCCATTGAATAAAAACAGTGGCTGTGAAGAAATTCACATACCTTTCTTTTAAATTTACATAGTGCAGGTATTTCTTTAATGGATTGGGGTAAACCATTGTATAATTTGAGTCCTATATATGTGAAGCTTTTCTCAAATAAGCTAGTTTTATGTGGTATACTTGCCAAATCATTTTTATTTCTTGTATTATAGGAATGCACCTTTGAGTTTGTTTGGAATGAAGAAAGATTAGTTTTTACAAATATAAGTGTCTCTAATATGTAGATACAGGGGAAGGGTAATATATGAAGATCTTTATATAATTGCCTGCAGCTGGCTGTGTTGTTTGCTTTCATCATTATTCTTATAGCTCTTTTTTGTAATTTAAATATAGCTTCATTGTTAGTTGAATTTCCCCAGAAGATTATTCCGTAAGTTAAGAGGGAGTGAAAGTAGGCATAATAGAGTGAGCGTACTGTGTTTAGGCTGGATACTTTCCTCACTGACCATAGGGCATAACAAATTTTACTCAAATTTTTCGAGAGGACATCAACATGCTTGAACCATTTAAGATTTTGATCAATCCATACCCCCAAGAATTTTGTTGAATCTACATAACTAATAGTTTTATCCTCATATGAGATGTTAGGAAATTCAGCATTCTTATTTTGTACATGCTGAAAGTTTATTGCAACTGTTTTCTCTTTGTTAACTATAAGTCTATTCCTTTCGAACCAGTTATGAAGTTTACTTATTGTTTCTGTCATATTAAGTCTAGCAATTTCATTGTTTTCACCTGTTAAAAGGATGCTGGTATCGTCTGCAAAAAGAGTTGTCTTTGTGTGATTTGACTGAATATCTAGATCATTAATCTAAATTAAAAACAATACCGGTCCAAGGATGGAACCTTGTGGAACCCCATACTTGATATACCTCTCACTTGACAGTACATTATTTATTATGTGTGTCCTTTCATCTTTGTGCACGATTTCTAAAACTTGTTTGCGGTTTTCTAGATATGATTGGAACCATTTTAATGCTAATCCTCTTATTCCAAAAGTTTGAAGTTTGTTGAGTAAGATGTTATGATCTATTACATCGAATGCTTTTGATAAGTCTACAAATAGTCCTACACTAGTGTCGTTCCTATCAATGGCCTCATATACTTCTTGAAGAAAATCAATTATCGCAGTATTTGTGGATTTTCCCTGACAAAACCCGTGTTGTATATTAGTTAGGATATTATATTTCTTTATAAATGCTATAAGTCTTGCATACATAACCTTTTCTAAGATTTTTGAGAAACCTGAGAGTAGAGATACTGGTCTATAATTCTCTATTTCCTCTTTGGATCCCTTTTTATACAGTGGTTTCACTTTTGCAATTTTTAATTCATCTGGAAACTGACCACAGCTTAATGATAGATTTGCTATGTAACTTAATGGATGTACAATGTGTCTGTGGCAGTTTTTAATAACACTGTCCGAGACCTCATCTATTCCTGCTGATTTCTTATTCTTCAATCGCTTTATAATTGATGTGATTTCATTCACTGTTACTGGGTTTAAATAAATAGTATTTCGCTGTTGTGGAATATTACTGCTGTCTGAGTCTTGTGTTTGGGCAGTGAAAGTGTTACTTATGAGGTTATGTGCTATGTCTGTATAATAACTGTTGAACAATTCTGCTATTTCTTTTGGATCTGATGATATAACACCGTTGTTATTGATTTTATGGTTTTTCTCCGTTTCCCTCCTTTTACCTATTTCATGCTTAATGATATTCCACATCGCTTTAGATTTATTATTTGATTGCAATATATGTTTGTCGTTCTGTAGTTTCTTTGCTTCCTCTAGTACTTTATTGTATATCTTTTTATACTGTTTATAATATATTTTGAATTCTTCTGTTATATTCCCCAATTTCATAATTTTACTGAGATATTTCAATCGTTTGCTAGATTCCTTAATGCCAGGGGTAATCCATTTATTTTTCTGTTCATGTAGTTTGACTTTAATTCTAGGGAATGCTGTTTCATAGTAGTAACTGAAAGTTTCTAAAAATTCTGCACAAGCTGAGTGAGGCGAGTTTTTGCTATAAACATTATCCCACGATTCTTTGTCAAGTAGATAGTTTAGCATTAGCGTAATGCCGTAACACAAACCGGCCGGAACTGATCAGCTGGTGAGAGAGACTGTCCTGGCCTGGTACAATAAAGGAGGCCGTGGTCTATAGCATGCCTATAGTCATACATATGGCAACCCTGGGCATGCTACATGAGCGCGCTATTAACAGGGTTGCCAGATCAAAAACGTAAAACAGTCGTACCAACAACTGAAAATAGTCCTACGCTAGTTAAAACCGTCGTACACTTTGCGAATTGTCAGGATGAAGATGATGACGATGATAATGGCCCATTCAGATAGAAAATTAACCGTAAACGTAACGTAAACATAGAAGCTTGCGGCCATGTTTTTCAATGTGACCATTCGCAATGCATCACGTAAACGTGAAACTTAAACGTAAAATTAAACGTAACGTAGAAGCTTGCAAACACCAAGCTTCTGCGTTATGTTTATGCGAAAAATAACGATACAACCAATCAGAGAACAGAACAGTAGACGGAAGTGGAAGTAGCCAAGAGATGAATGAGAAACCCGTCATTATGATAAATGGCATCCATTATATAAAGATGCGGCATTGAAGGAAAATATATGAACAATAGTTCCCCAAGAAATTAACTACAGTAGTAAATACAGCACATATAATAGTCTGTTAATTTTTATATGTCTGCATACGGTTGTATGATGTAAATTTTTAATGGCCTACTCACTGGATTTCCATGATACCATGATACTATGTATAGGGATCATATAAATATAAATTTTGCTAGGTTAAGTAAAACCCAAAACAGTTTTAATTATTTAAGTGCTAAGCTTTTTAATAAGATGCCACTTAGTGCTAGAACTGTTACACTTAATCGTTTTAAAATAGTTATAAAAAATTGGTTAAAAACTAAATGTTTTTACAGTATCGACGAGTATGAAATGTCTGACATGAATGATTTAAGGCTCTAATTTTATAGTATTATTTTTATTATATAAATAGTTTTGTATATTCTTTGGACAATGTCTATTACAACTATATATTTTGATCTAATGACAATAAAAATGAATGAATGCATGTTTAATAGAAACATGAAAGTATTTTCGTCTGCTGCGGCCATTTTTATCAGCTGTTCACGTTCTCATTTGTGATTGGTTGTTGCCTACGTTTAAGTTTTCATTGCGAATGCTCAGTGCCGTGCTAAAGTGTGCGTTTAAGTTTACGTTCTTACGTTTACGGTTAAGTTTCTATCTGAATGGCCCATAATAATAATAAAAATAATGTAATAATAATTATTACCAAGTGAGGTTCTGTACAGAAATTTTTTCTATAAATGGTGGTTAAAATTTGCTTTTATAAGTTCTATAACGTGCTACTGCTCCTCCACTCACGCATGCTGACTTTATTGTTCACCGCTACCAAGGCTTGTAAACTACATAGTTTACTGATCTTGCCGGCGCGGTGGCTCATGCTGTAGCGCGTGAGCCTGGCATGCTAGCGGTCCTGAGTTCAAATCTCGGGGCCTGCGGGTGTGTCATTCGTGGTGGACGAAGCCGTGCCTTGGGGGTTTTTCTCGGGGTTCTCCCGTTTCCCCCTCTCATTCCACCAACACTCACCACTTCATCTCACCTTTCCCCCTTTTCATCATCATCCCGTTTCCACTTCCGGTATCGGGCCTGCTTTGGCAGTCAGCGCCCTTTGGGGGCCTCTCCCGTCCTCCCCGCTGCTTGTGGTCAAGAGGTTGTTGGTGGTGTGTGCCGCGGACCTGTCGGGGCTCCGGTTGGAGGGACCGAAGGGGGTGGCGTGTGTCGCGGACCTGTCGGGGCTCCGGTTGGAGGGACCGAAGGGGGTGGCGCATACGTGGCATGGTAATAAGGCTTGCTGGATGTAGGGGAGTTCCGTGGGGGCCTGCGGGGGGATCTGCAGTCCTGGGCGGCCTATGGGCACGCAACTCATTCCATCCTGGAGGTAGGTACAATAAGCCTGCGGCTTCGGTGCTTAGGGGCGTTCCCACCCCGCCTCCCGCCTAAAGGGCACTTATTCAATTCAATTCACTTACTGATCTTGCACCGCTACTACTCAGATAACTGGTCTCTCGTAACTGTATACATATACCCATTGTTGTTGGTACTCTTTGTCATCGGCTACCTGCAGATGTTGCAGGAAGAAATAAAATATTAATAATAAAATATTAATAGGCCTACATTACAAACCATAAGAAAGTAAGATTTCCAAATATTATTTAAAGAAAAGTATACAGCCACTTTTGATATGGACGTGTCAACATATACAGTTAATAATACCAATCATATGATTATTATGTTTGGTCAAAATAAAAGAAAAACAATAAGACCAGCTGCTCTTTATCGGTTTGGATTGCTTCGTTTAGCACACGTGCGGCTAAAATATAAAATATTTGGAGAAGAATGAGAGAAGTAGCAATAACAATACAACAATGCAACTTAAGCGAGGTGCGGCACCGGCCCGTAAAAGCCTGTAATAAATAAATGGACTGAGTTTTATTTGGAAATTGGAAATGGCTATTATTGCTATTATAACATTCCGCCATTCATTTAGCGATATGTAGGCAAATAAAAAATAAACTACGAAAAAACAAAAAAACTTCATGTTTATCCAAATTGAAAATTCTGCAGTAGATTGCTAAAAATTTAACAGAAAATTGTAGCAGGTCGATAAAATGCTAATATTAAAAATAGTCGTATGAATAGGCATACGACACATGGCTGCGTCGTACGTCGTACAAATCTATGAAATAGTCGTATGTCTACGACTATAGTCGTACGTATGGCAACACTGGCTATTAATCACGGCATACTGGATGAAACGTTGTTCAGTATTCTATCGTCATATTTTCGGCCACTGAATACACTGAATAGGAGCAAATACTCTCATTAAATTCTTGGACATTCCCGCCGAAAACTGGTCGGATGGCAACTGTCTAGCGAAGCTTCCAGAATGGATCCGAGAAGAGAGGCCCGTGAGCTCTGGCATTGCCTGGCTGCCTGCACCTATTGTGATAAGGTAAGTGATCTTATGTACTCTACTTTCTGACTTACGGTACCTTATTAAACAGCTGTCCACGCCATTCTGGCCAAACTGAACGGTTTTGGACGGGATTTTCGCTACAGTGTTGATGCTAGTCGAGTAAAAACTGACCGAAATTTTACATTTTATCACTTCTCTGTTTTGTTCTTACCATCTTACCAACCTATCACAACTTAAGCAAAGCATGTTGCCCATAACGTCGTGTTTGCAAAATCGGCTATGTGCACTCTTTGACGAAATTGAGTTATGTACACTAAAAAAAGCAGGATGCTCTTTAGAATTGATCCTTAAAACCGGGCATGTCATAATTGATTGTCATGCTTGTGCAACAAAGAAAATGATTGGCGAGAGCCCTATCTCCTAGACTTTACCATTTTCCTTTTTTGGATATCAACACGTCATTAAATGTACTTACTTTCCTTGAAATAATTTATTAAGAGGCGGGGAAAAAATAGTTTTATGCTGTGCACTAGGCTCCTCCCACCAACTCTCTAATGGGACCCGCCTCAGAAGGTGGGGTTTAGGGTTTCATGGCAGAAGAGATTCAATGTGAGACATAATAAACCTCACGCTATTCAGTATATTGCTCCTAAACTAACAACGTTGCTAACCTAACAAAACTTGTCACTGACCTAGAATTTACTTACCTTTATTTAACTAAATGCAGAAGCTTTTTACTCTTCCACACCTTTCATAAAACATCGTAACTGTCAAGGAAGCCATGGTACAATAGTGAGGTGCGTGCACAGGCTCGGAAGCGAGGGGAAGGAACCGGCGGGCAGATCTTCCCTGGTGTGCGGCATAAATCTATCTTTTACCAATATTTGTTTTATTTTGTGTTGCCGTCTGAATTTAACATGCTTCATACGTATATAACAATGGCTACAACAGTGAGCTGCAGTATCGGCACTGAGCAAGTACATAACCGTGATAGGAAATGTAGGGGAAGCAAGCAGTAGCGTGCACATTGGCTCGGAAACGAGGGTCAGCAAGGGAAATGAGCGGGCAGGTGATTGCGGGTGGAGCTTCGCTGGTGCGCGGCATAAATCTATCTTTCGCCAAGAGGCAAAACTAGTTTTATTTTAAACTTTTTCATGGATTTTTACCTACTTTCAATTCAGTTTTATTACGCATAGAACACGCCAGCCATATTATGCTCTGAGCGAAATAGGATACCAACTGTCCTTGTATAACGCCACAACAGGCGAGGTGTCTTGTACCCACTTGTGCATTAAGATAAGTTGTCTGCAGATAATCTAAATAATCCATAATACTAGCCACATAGTTAAGCGCATGAAGCGGAGGTGGCAGCAGTAGTGAAGCACCCTTGCATTTTTTAACATGCTAACATGGCATACATGTTTGTACACATAGTAGGCTGGGAAAAAATAAATACTTGTGGCACCCTAGCCCCCCCCCCCCACTTCTACTTGCTAATTGGATCCAGCCCGTGGGAAAGAGAAGTAGCAGCACCATTTAAATTACTAGCTACACCATTTAGTAGGCACATGGCGTTATTTCTCCTCTCTTCTCTTCTTTTATTTTTTCCCCTCTTTCTTCCCTTTCTCTCACCCTTTCACCCTACCTAAATAGGACCTATTCCTAACCATACATTTTTTTGATTGACCGAAGATGTGGATTCAGGAGAATGGTGAACACAAAAGAGTAGAAGAAACAAGAGGAACTTTATCATAGTGGGAGAGAAAATCCTGATAAGTCTCAAAGCAGCAGAACAAAGGCCTGGCTTTACATAGGCAGACTGCAAAAGGCAGCAACAATGAGCACCGTCACTAATTTTCTTTCAAGAAATGGAGTGGGAGGAGAATTAGATTGTGAGGAGTTGTAAACAAAATGAAGAAACAAAGCTTTCAGGGTGAGAATAAGCCTACCATTCAAATTTCATGAAATGGTTCAAAGGGAAGGCTTGTGGTCACAAGATTTAGTAGTCAGTCAGTACATTTCTCGGAGGTCAAGGACGGCAATGATGAAAGAAAACTTACAAAGTGAGGGGCTTACCTTGATAAAGACGAAAGAAATAAAGACTTTTGTTTACCACAAGACCAAACTACAGTGAGTCCCACGCAAGAGTTGGCCAATGACGCGGGTTTCTGCGTAGTGGCTGGCACAGCTCCAACTCCCGAGCGATTGGGTGAAATATCTACGCAAATAATGCCGCGGTCGTTGTAATGATTCAGGTTATCACATTTACAGTTAAAATTACAATGAAAATAACCACGTACCTCATCACAAGAGATGATGAAAATGTTCTCCTCTTGCATCCAGACAATACTGGCACCTTTTTAGGGAATTTTCTTTCACGCGCGTAAGTTCAGCTTCCGAGACAGAGTTACTTTCTCTTGTGATAGGCCTATGTGATATTGTCGTCAAGTTCTTCTAACAGTATGTAAATATTAATTACGGGGAAACTTGAAAAATAAAGTGTATATGTCAATTTCCTATACATAAGAAGAACTTAATGACAATATCACAAGAGAAATGAACTCTATCTCGGAAGCTGAACTTACGCGCGTGAAAGAAAATTCCCTAAAAAAGGTATCAGTGTTGTGCTTATGCAAGAGGAGAACATTTCCAACATCTCTTGTGATGAGGTACGTGGTTATTTTCGTTGTAATTTTAACTGTAAATGTGAGAACCTGAATCATTACATCAACCGCGGCATTATTTGCGTAGATATTTCACCCGATCGCTCGGGAGTTTTAGCTGTGCCAGCCGCGACGCAGAAACCCGCGTCATTGGCCAACTCTTACGTGGAACTCACTGTAGATGAAGCAGTTGGCCAACTAAAACTACTTCCATGGAATGTGGAAGTTCTCAAGAATGCAATCAAAACAGCCACTAAAACCCATGTGATGCTGTGATCCTGACAGAAACTTTCTTAACTGAAGACTGGAATTTTAAAAGTTTCTACTCCTTACATCTTTTCGTAGATCAAGGTGTACTTGGTAGACAAAAAGGTGTCACGTGCCTACTCAGAACAAAACTGTTGCCATTCGAAATAAATCACAAATCAAACAATGTACTGCTGGTATAGACCAAACTATGCAGATTATTTGTGCTTACTTCCAACCGGAATATACATCTGACTTGATTATGGATGAGGTAAGTACTTGCCTCAATAATATCTCAAGTAATGACACAGTGATTCTAGCATGAGGCCTGAATTGCCTGATTGATGTCCCCATCAAAAGATAACTAACTGAATACTTACAAAGTGAGGGGCTTACCTTGATAAAGAAGAAAGAAATGAAGACTTTTGTTTGCCACAATGGTTCAAGTGCCATTGACTTGGTATTCACGAACTTCAGAAATATCAAATCAGAATCCCAAAAGACCATCAGAGACATCACTTCAATAGAAACAATATTTAGCCACCCAACTTCAAGACCAGTCATATTATCCAGAAGAATAGATCTTAGGGTGCTGAAGGAAAAAAGATAAAGATAATGTTTTTACAATAATGAACGGAGGAGATTTAAACGAAGCGACAACAGCCTTAGAGTCTTCAATTAAAAGTGTAAAAGTCACAGTGCCTGTTACAACCAAAGCCCTGGTTTGACAAAAGATGTGGCAAAGGGCACTAGAAACTCTGCATTTAGCCCTGAACATGCAAACGGCTGACAATCTACAGAATTACTCATATGTGAGACTTGCAAAACAGACTCACCAAACCAAAGAAGAAAGGAAGTTAATAAAAGAAGCTTTGCAAAACCCCTTCAGAGCACTAAATCTGACAACTCCAGGATTCCCCAGTCACATTCCAGTGGATAATTGGGAAAATCACCTGCTGAGGATATTACAAGTAAGGGACACTTGCCCAGCAGAGAATTCATTTCAAAGCAATGAGGTCCTTAGATGGAATAGAGTGGCCATCCATAGAGGAAGTAGTGGCAGCCATAAATAGCAGCAAGGAGAAGAAACAGTGCGTTTCTTTTTAAAGCGGAGCTAAAGCGCTTTACGAGTGATGCATCAAAACCGTTTCTTTTTACATTTTGCTGCAGCTCCGCTTTACCCCAACTCTACCTGCCCGTGCAGCGAACTCAAATCTCGCTTTACGACTGCTGCATGGTTTCGCTGCAAACTGTCATGGCGGACTAGGTGATCATCGAAAATTTCCTTGATGGATTTAACATCATTGTTCAAATTCCCAAGTACGAACGCCTTCTTCAGCACAGTTAGTATCATGTGATTTTACCTGTACATCATATAGGCTAGTACAATAATTATTCATTGCCATCCCGGCATAACTGTTATTTGCACGTGTTTTAACCATGTTAGAGGGATGAAAACATTGCCGGTCTCATTGAGCAAGCTGTCAGCTGATCAACTTTGCCGTTCTTTTTTGTCTGCAGCGGTCGTCAATCACTCGTGCATCACTCGTAAAGCGCTTTACAGGTTTGCTTTAAAAAGAAATGCACTGAAAGCTTGTGGCCCCTGTTAAGGCATTTGGCCGGCATACGCTGAATTGACTCCGTACTGTTACTCGGACCAAGTAAACAAATTCCATATGCCGCATGCCTAAACAAGTTAATAATTTTTGTAAGTCTGGTGATCATCAAAACAGGATAGTCTAGGATAATTAAGTGCGTCAAGAAGAACATTTATTTTTCCAATAGTCAGTTTATTTAGAAACTGAGAAAAATTACTTCTTACACTTAATGCATGAAAAATGGTTATCTCCAAATTTAATATTTGCTTTAATATAAAGCCTTCTCAGGGCTATTGAGTTAAATGAATACATTATACACTTTAGGCCTATGTAGGCTCTGATATTCTGAATAATATAAATGCTTCAAATTACTTAAATAATCAACCAAGAAAATACTGAAGCATAGTACACAACAATATTAACCCCTTTTGGGTTATCCAAATGAACTTCTAGATGTAAGTTAAATAAACCTTTGTAAATATAGCCTTGGTGCTATTGATTTACTTTACTTGAAAAATAATAACATTAACTTTATAATGAAATACACAACTTTTGATACACAACATTATCCAACAGGCTTTGACATATACAAGCCCTTGTTGAATTTTACATTTAGGCCTATGTGCATAGAGAAATTGATAGGGAAAGAAAGGAAGATGGCTACTTACGTTTTTTCTTTTGCTGAAGAGTGATTTTCCTTCCCATAGCAAGGGATTTCATGCAAACCACTAGACGATCTGCCAACTGCTTGACAAGGCAGCATCGTTGTAACTATCCATCTCAGACGACCACACTGGACTTACAGGTAGACCTTCCAACCCTTGGTTAAGGGCAGGAAGAAGTGAACCAGAGACCTGGTTCCCTTGCAGAAAATTCACGCAGATTCCCAGAGGGAAATCCACATGCAGTAGAGAAAACCTTACCTGACTCCTGTTCCGTCTCCAACCGGACAGGGATGTTTCTAGGCTGATAGCGGAAACCTATGCGGGATGCAGAAGTAGGCAGAAAGAGAATCTGTCTGCAGGCAGGCTTCTTAGGTGACGTCCTCCAAGGGGCAAACCAATATCCGTGAATTAGAAGTCTTCTACACCAGCCAGAATCCGGTCTATATCTTCACAGTGGGGCGAAACCCTCCAATTGCAAGAATTGTTTTTCATAAGCACATACTGCTGGGTTGCACATATACATGTTATCTTTTAACTTGAGAAAAGAAAGTTTATAATACAGGGTTTCCTTCAACTGGCAATAAAGCATTAACAAATGCTAGTCCATTTAAAATATAGTTCAGAGAGAATAAAGGCACTTCTATGTAAATGTCCTTGACCAAAGCCTTTAACCTTTAGTACTACACAAAATGGCTTCTGAACCATGAAACTTCTTTAATGCTTGAAGCTTTGAGAATAAAGTTTATATTCAACAATTAGAATCTTGATAGTATTTGAGAAGATTAATTTGTACTTTAATTGTGCCGATGTGCACAAAGAATAAGAGAACTTACAAGAGGCGTTTCTACTCCTATATTTACAGAAACTGTACTTGGAACTTGCACGATGAATTGACGAAAGTTCTCTTCAACTGGTGCAGAAATTATGGCTTGAATATGCAGACTGTATCACTTAACAGAACACTACATAAATACCATTTACTGCCTAGACGAGACGATTCGTAGCTACGACTAGAGAATGATGACTTGACTACATGTAGACTGAATGAATGAGACTTGTAGACTGTACGAGAGCAAGTACTTGACTGTAAGACTGCAACTGAGTGAACTAAAAGTAGGCAGTCAGGTCACTGCCTCCTAAACGCAATGTAATATCGCTCCGCCATCAAGGAAGGGTATAGAAGCGTGGGGAACATTCTGAATACAATGATCTCTAGAATATTCGAGACAGAAGATTACCAACCCGTGTGCCTCCAAGCAAGAAAATAGATCCTTGTCATACCAGCAATGACGTAACAAAATTGATCTATATGTGAAAATTATGCAATCAGTGAAAGGAAAAAATTACCTATAAATTATTCACATGAAATGTGAACAGCCTCGATGGGGTATATAACGAACACACAAAAAGTATGGCCAACATACTAGGCGAGACATTAACTTCCTCTTTAATCAATGACCCCAACAACTATAGAGGCATTGCCCTCAAATGTATACTATTCAGTATCCTAATGGAGATCTTAAGAGAAAGACTCCAAAGAGAGAGAGAGAGAGAGAGAGACTCTCCCATAAACCTGTAGCAGAGTTCAGCTTTTGAAAGGGCAGATCCATGCTTCAAGCCATTGAGTGTCTACAAAAGGACATAGAAGAAGCACTGTCAACACCTAAAGGGAAGCTACATCATATTCATTGACTTCTCCAAGGCTTTTGACATCATTGACAGGAAAGTTGGCAATACTAATAGGTAACCGAAACTATCTGTTCAGGATCATCAAGAGCATTTTAGGAGAAAACTTCACAGAGATCAACAATGGCCTCTCCCATTCAAAGCCAATAAAACAGACAATTGGGGTCCTGCAAGGAGATCCTCTAAACCCCCTGCTCTTCATAGTGGCAACAGTGAATGGCACAAACTCTATTTCAGAGGATGTAAAATTGTATGCATATGCAGATGACATAGTCATAGCCTCAACATCTCAAGAAGATCTCGAGATATCCTTCCAATGGTTGGTAGATTAAGCAGAAAGCAATGATCTTGCCATAAACAAGAGAAAGACTGTATCGATGACCTTCAGAAATGGTGGAAAGCAAGCAGTATTTCTCTATAAATCTAGACCTTTAACGACCATGACTCACTTTTAATATCCAGGCATAATTTTACAAACTCCTAAAAACATATTCACATTACATGTAAAAGATAGAGTAAAACTTTATATATGGACTAATGCGACAATTAGTCTCTAATTTTAAAATTTTATCAGTTTGACTTGTATGTTGTTTGTAAATACGTAAATATATTTAGACACCGTGTATCCAGATGACACTATCTGCTACTTAATTGTATTGTGGTTAAAGGTGGAACGATTCAAGACACTTACATTAAGTTACCACAAACGGAAATGAAGTTCATCAATCAACATAATATAATGTTCATACAGTTTAAGTTCTCTTTTCAAAATTCTAGTCATCATCATCATTATTTTCTTCTTTATTTTGTACGTCTGGAAAATCTAATGGGACAGAATTATTTGCATCTTGAATGTACAGCCTGTGCATTCAGACGTGAGCACTGGCATGCGCCGCAGAGATGGGGCGGGACGGAAGGGAAGTGTGTTGCTATATGAATCTCGTGATGACTGATACCATTACGCATTGTGTTTACAGTGCTCACGTCTAAATGCACGGACAGTACATTTACACATACACAGAACACAGAATGTACCACATTTGTACATACTAATTTATTATGTAATCAGTTGACAGAAACTCAATTAGATGTATGCAGACAGATCTTTACTTCCTCAGTTCCAGCAAACATTTGCCCTATTGCAGTTACAGCACAAAAAAACTGTTTGCGGATTAGGGAACAATGCTAATGTATTCGTTTGTAGAAAACGATTGTAAAGGAAAAATCATCTACTTTAGATAAAAACAACATACACACATAGACCTACATACATATATACACACATACATATATAGCCTACATACAAATACAATGTGTTAAGTTACCATATTATAAGATTACAGTTCTGTTTTCAAAATTTTAATCATAATCATCAACAACAACATCAACATCATCATCTTTTCTTCGTCATTTTCGTCATAATCTTCATTACCACCTTCATCTTCTTCTTTTTCTTTATCATCATCATCAACTTCTTCTAGAGGTGACAAAATTTTCTTCTGTTCATCATTTCTGTGGCTTTTGATTAGATAGCCTATGGTTCTTTAAAGAGCTGTCGAACTTCCAAGGGTAGACTGTATTTCTTCTTCTGGGGCAAGGGGCATATATATATATATATATGATATCAAAGGATCTGAAGTGATGAGCAGTAGATGAAGAACACTACCTTCAGACAATAATTTTCTCGGTCTTCTAACATTTGATGAAGATGAAGCATTCAGTGAATGAAATTTCATAACACTTTCCGGGAATATTAGTTCAGAATTTAACCATTTTGTATATTTAACCACAAATCTATCATGCTTTCTACCACATTGTTTCCAGCGTTTCCGGAAATCAGACAAATTCAATAATAGCACTTTTAAAATTTCATTTAAGCCAACAGTATTGCAGTCCTGCAATTCAAAATTTTCTTTCACATAATTACACAAATTACACAAATCTTGCATTTGTTCTTCCTGAATAATTCCATGCGGGTCATAACCCATAATTTACTTCTAGTGTGTGACATTCTACTTTTTTGGATCCCTTGTTTTCCCTAAAATATAAAAATAAAGTATATCTAAAAAGACTGTAGAATATTTTCAAGTTTTATGAAAATTAACTATTTACATATTTTTGGAATATTTTAATAATAATTGAATACTATTATTTATTTAAAATTACTCAAATAAATATCTTATTAACCTTTAGGTATTATTTATTGCTGGTTCTATTGATTCAGTGCAGCCTACTGATCGAAATCCCATATTTTACTAGTAAACATATTCTGCAAGAACCATTTTATTTCTTGAATTCTTGGAAAGAAATCAAATTTTCAGAAAACGGTGCAACTTGCGCACTTTGCGGTTCAAAGCAACTTATAGCCCATGAATTTAACTATGATCTGGTGAATTTTCAAGGTGCTATTCAGATATATATTTTTTATAAGTCAATTTAAAGTTTTTGAAAAAATATAAATTAACTTTTTAATCTTTAAAGAATACAAACTAATATGAAGGACATACAAATATGTATAAATGTATACTTGTTATACCAAAAAGTTCCACATACCTTGGATTAAATTATCCAGTAGTAATAAATTCCTCCACTAGTTCACACTTGCTTCCAGCCACTAACAAACCTTACTGAGAAATAAACCGTCTGATGCCTGACGCAAAATCGGCAAACCTTCATTCAACTTTGGGGATGTGTCATGCTGTCATAAATCAAAGTACCCTTATTATTGATAAAGGGATATGTTTTCAGTATTATCAGACTGTTGTTTCTTAATTTTAAAAGGGTGACCAAAATTAGTTTTGTCCCGCTAGATTCGAGTTTTGGACCTCTGTGGGTTGGGACAAAAATAAAAACTTTAAAAGCTAGATTAATATCAATAGTAAGAGTGTATTT
Organism: Ectobius pallidus; assembly: GCA_964059195.1. NCBI lineage: Eukaryota > Metazoa > Arthropoda > Insecta > Blattodea > Ectobiidae > Ectobius > Ectobius pallidus. The sequence goes on along the minus strand of CAXKWD010000005.1, from coordinate 25,261,050 downwards.
TTTGTTTTAAGTTAAGATTACGTTGAAGATAGAGGAATATAATATTCACTGCTCTGCTATTGTTATTTCCGATGGTTAAAACTTTTTTACTTTTTTTTTATACCACCGGCATGTGTTATGCCGGTGTTATGTGTTATGTTTTATGTTATGCATGTGTTATGTTTTAGGGAGTAAAAGTAAGTGATGTTATTGTTACCGGTATTTTGCATATGGGAATGTTGTTGTATAAGCTTATACTTCAGGAAACTTGACCCACACTGCAGGAGTAGAAAAAATTAGTTGATCAAACATTTGTTGTTCCAGGAAGGGAGAACGACCAACCTCAATTTTCTTGTAGGCTATTCATAAAATCTGTACAACCTCAGATTTCAAATATTCAGACATATTATATCATATACTACAAAATTTTAATTGGTAGATCTTGAAACTTCAACGTTTCAGCTTTAATGTGATATATAACATGTTATAATTATCTTAAAATTGAATAAGTTAACTGGTGTTCAGGCTCACTTTTCGTGGAATGGGTCCTTATAATTTTGTGTACCGGTACTCAAAGGGCTTGCTCCTTAGCTGAGTAATTAGACTGCTCTTCTTCTACTGCTGGGACCCGGGATTGAATCTTGATGGATCCATGCAGAATTTGTGATAGACAGAATGGAGTTAGAACAGGTTTTCTCTAGGTTCCTCCTGTTTTCCATACCATATTTAACATTCACTGTTGCTTTAATCATAATATGACTGTTTGGTTGCAGTAAAGGAATTCATTTGTGTTTCAGCCCTTATTGATATTAAATTTTTAATTTACCAAAATGAAAATTAAGTATGCATGCTCCGTTTTATTTTGCATTAGGCTAATTTATTACCAAATTGTAATAGACTAGGAGGTGCCCGTGGCTTCGCCACGATAATTCTTTTAAAAATTAAATATTAAGAGTATAATAATTATTAAAGCATTATATTTATTAACACTTGCATGCGAATCATTCATAAACTAAGCCATTCATAATTAATGAAACAGCTAAAGTTCTTGCTTTAGAGTACATTCCATGACATGAAAGCACCCCCTGGGAAAACTATATCAGAATCGATTATGCAGTTCCAAAGAACCTGTGAACACATAATACGTATTGTTTCTCAGCTGTTATTTGACATGAATATGATGTGAATTTTATTTTATCAATTCAGTGTAATTTTCAGAAATTATATAATGTTTCAAGGGAAGGAATGGTTTGTTTGGATTATTATTATCAGCGATATTTCAAGAGATAAAACCATCAATATTTTACAGCTGTTGCCCCCGGCTTCGCCCGCCATTATTCATTGACTCCAGGATTTTTAAGAAAATTACACTGGTAGATTATTAAAAATGTTTGTGGTTCAGAGCTATGAAAATTGTAAGTAAAAATAAAATTAGAATATTTGTTCATTGTGTTCATTTCACTTAGGCCTTATATAATGAAGAAAGGGTTTTCCTTCCTAATTTTGTAGTCATGAAAGTTTACACTGCGAGAGACGAACATCGCCGAGTATACCCGATGTCTCATGAAGCGGGCGAGCAAGCACGCTATTTAGGGCCGTTGAATTGTATAAGAGTAGATTACTAACAGTTAATCTAATCATAGGATAGCAATATTCTAATAGTATGTTCAAGGTCATTTTATTTTGCAGATAATGATTCAATGTACCGATAGAAGATATATACATACGCGCAGTAGGCCTCTATACTACCCGTGTGCGATTTCTTGGGCGCTCGGTTCCATAGTCCTCATTCGGTAGGTTTCGTTCAATTATGTAGGGAGAGCTGACAAAATTGAAACACGAAGTACGTTATACACCCTGACATCTATTGGCTTCAATACTAAGCTTTCATTCCGTCTCAGGATCCTTATTAATTTATTGACATTATCTTTTCAAATGCATTCTTTAAGAATTCCGTGTGTGCTAATTTCTGACACTCCCCTGAACTCTGATGCCAATTTCATTGACTGAAAGTTGAGCGAACTTATCACAAAACGTATTAAATACATTTAAAATTGGGCCTATAGTTTCTCCACTTTTAGATGCCTTACCTCTCTTATGTTTTACAACATGAAATGGTGAAGCATGTACTGCTAAGACTCTTCTTTATGCTTAATTTAGTCATCCAGTGTAAAAAGAGAGCCTATATTATATAATTTTCTATTCCTCGAGGAAAATGATTTATTTGACAACCAAACCCTTATGACGTGTAATTAATTGTTATGCAATAACATCACCACGTTATATTAATGGATTGCATTAAAATCGTTGTGTATTAAATGTCACTACATAAAATAGCGAGGATGATTCATCGGAAATAATTATTCAATTCGGCATCCACACTTACACTGTTGATGTGTGCTTACCTTATGCAAGATTCTGCTGGAATGTGATTTCTTTGGTTGACAACACTGCAGAAAGATTGGTGGACTAGCTGTGTTTTGTTCCTCCCAACCCTCATTTCCCCGTAAAACCAGCGCCCAAGAAATCGTGCGCGGGTAGTAAGTAGTTTGACACCTTGCAGAAAATATTTAGCTATAGGCCTAATAATGTAAAACTTGACCATAATTTTTTTTTCCGATAATTCCATCACAGTAACATTTGCAATGCCATAACATCATCAACAACAGATCGTAATATGGATAGCATTACTACTATTATTAGATGACCGTACAAGAGAGTTTGTGAATGTGTTGGCTGGGACTGTGATAATGTTATTATAATGCTAAAAATGATACAATCATTTCAATATAGTGGAAAACAGAGATTCCATTCTAGAAGACAGTGTAATCAAAGAATAATTTACGAGATTCAATTTACAAAACTGTAGTGAATGCCAAAAATCACAGTTACTTAGAGTCTAGTCACTAGACCGTCCTTAAAATTCCATATCTAGGCTATAAAACCAGGGAAGAGAGCAGAGTCACAGACACAGGAGTAGGGCTACTGATATTCAAAAGAAATGGAAGTGTTCTATTAGTTCTATAGAATAAGCAGCCACTTCCACAACGGTTTATGGTGACCCTAAATCTGTCTACTTCAAACCTCTGAATATGAACACCATGGTTATAACTTGAGAAGTGTGATCACTGTTGCAGTTCAGGTGGTCCGCCACAGTGAGGCGCTTCGGTCAGTAAAGATGATAGCTGGCTATAAGACTACACGCTAAGCAGGGCACCTTATTTTGAAAGTACTACTACAATTCACACGATAACAGTAAGATCATAATGCTTAGCTATGGCGATGTAAGGGAATACTGTTTTCTAACAGATATACTTTATATTTACTTTATATATGGGTCATTCTACAGAAAACCTGCATTTTAATGTCACAGGACAATATGTTGGAAACTAGTTCTAATATTTGCAATTTTTCAAAATCAGATATTAAAATACAATATTATTTATTAGTTAGTACTTTACTTTGGGGAAATTTAAAAAAAAATTAGCTGTAAAATGTTGTCCACAGAAGGTGATTTGGACTGTCACAACCCTCAGGCAGAGAACTTCCAAAGATCACAGATACTATACTTCTTAACATTTTCACTTAAAAAGTATAGTATCTAGTCAGAAAATACTTCAGTTTAGCATAATGATGAATGAAATATTTTTTTTTTGTCCCCACTGTCAATATTTTTCAACCTGAGTTCATGTCACAAGGTTTGCCATCACTTCTGTGGACACTCAAAAAATGCCTAAAATATTCACCAGTGTGTGCTAGTTACCTTTTTCTGAGAGTCAGCTGAAGAGGAAAGGCAACCATGTTGCAGAGTGGAGTGTCTTTGTTCTTCTGGATTGGATTTTTTTCATGTTTATATCATGTTTCTATTCACTTTTTGTATGTGGCATAGCTCATCCAGTCACTTCTGTGGTCTTTATTAAAGTTTAGTTTTTAAGTTAAAAAATAATTTTTAGTACACATTACTTTTAGAACGTGATAATCTCAATAACCTGAAGAGCTTTTGTTTCTGACCTCACAATGCAAGGCAGTTTGCAAAGAAACATAACTTTTTATCACTTCTGTGGACATGTGGATTCCATGGAAGTGGTAACTGTCCACAGAAGTGATTTGATTCATTATTTTTAAAATTACGCACTTGCTGTGATGTATCCAGTTGACCACTAACATTAAATTTTATAACAACATGCTGAATAAAAAAAATATTTATTAATATTTTAGTTCCTTACCAGTATTGTAACATTTTCTCTTTCATAAACAGTTAAGTCTTATTCAATGAGTATACTATCATTAAACTGTCATTTTATTAATTAATATTCTACATTACAGTACTTTTCAAATGAGAAGTCTTTTCCTTCACCGCCAATCACGTGTACGGGCTAAAAGACTGCCGCTAGCAGTGAGAGTCTTCCCTCCGTCTCGCCGTCTCTGATTGGACCGCGTATCTATGCAGTTGAAGGACATAGGACTTGTCATCTGCAAAGCACCTTAGGCCTCTTCAGTGCCTCCTGATATAGGTCTACTCCTGCCCATCATAATTAATGGGATGGCTTGGGGAGGCTACTTACTATATTATATATCTTTTCTAGAAATTTTAGATATAACTAAATAAGTTAATAGCTAAAAAATTACTATTACTAAGTACATAGGTTATTTAATTTGCATTTTTTTAAACTTTACTTTACTTTAATTTACTTTACTTTATTTATTATGAATATTTTCTTAATCCTTAGTCAAATTATTCACAAAAGGCATTATTTTGTTTTTGCCATTTTTATGTTGAAAAGTTATTAAGTGCCAGTATGGTACTTTATGAGATTGTGTGTGGGGGACGGAAAAATGTCTGTCCTGTCTGTCTGTCTGTATGCACCATAACTCAATTTCGGATTTTCATGAAACTTGGTATACGCATTTATAATGTCCATGGGAAGAACCCTATTGATATTGAACCAAATCGGTCCAGCGGTACCGGCGTCAAACCCAATTTAGTGTTTTTATTTAAAAGCGCCATAACTCAAATACGCTTTATCGGATTTTCATGAAACTTGGTATACACATTTATAATGTCCATGGGAAGACGTCTGTTGATATTGGACCAAATCTGTTTTCTGGTACCGGAATAATGCCCAATTTAGTGCATTTTTATGGTGTTATATAACAAAAGGCCCCATAACTCAAATATGCTTTACGGGATTTTCATGAAACTTTATATAAGCATTTATAACGTCCATGGTAAGAAGGTATTAATTTTGGACCTAATTGGTTTACTGGTACCAGAGTAACAACTAATTAAAGGTCGCATGTTTTTTAATTTTTGTCTACCGGTATAATTTGACAATTAACACTATTCCTTCACATAGGCTTATCAAAATATAAAAATAATAAAGGCTTATCAAACATCATCGTCAGACTGACTGAGTTGGCCAAATGGTAGGCCTAACGTCTTGGACTTGTATTCTGGAGGTCCCCGGATCAAATACCGTAGCCAGCCAATTTGACATGGATTTTTTAAATTTTATTTTCATGTGAGTTCACGATTGTCAAGGTATCACAAATCTGTAGTTCTGCTGATGCTGTTCAATTTTAATCTGATTAGAAAAACTTATTTTCTGCAATCTCTCCTTGTATGAGCACTATCGAGAAACTAGTTGTTGATTTAAAGATTACTCATCAAGAGCTTTTCAGTGATACCCCACAAGACATGGTTTTAAAAATTTTGAATTTTCACCTTCACCCCCACAACCACTGAATCATTGGTGTCTAATTTATGGAGACAAAGTTTCCCTCTAAACCCCTTAGGGCCCTAAATATAATTTTTTCAAAATTTCAACCCGCTCCCACCTCCCCCAACCAGGAAAAATTGATTTTAACCAGCTAAAATTGAAAAAAAAACCACTGGTCAGGTCTTTTTCAATTTTAGCCGGCTTTTTTACAACCCTGTTGAAGAGTAGAGCGAGAGTCAAAGTGCCACATGTATCTATCTTTTACCGTAGGATCAATAAGCCTGCATGATGTTTATGGTAATTCTCAGGAATATGCTGCCTTGATCTGATGTATTATCCCATATTCAAAGGGTGGGTCTTCTTCCAAGAGACTGATTGGTTGGCTATGATCAACTTATTTCGATTGTATTCTACAATGCTTTGTACATAACCATTACAAATTACAGTACAAATTATGAGATTATATAAGTGGTCACTTCATCATGATTTTTCTTTCATTTCACACATTTCTTAAATTCACATTTACAAACTGAGTTTGTATATGAATTTTATATATCGAAATACGTACGAGCCTTTACTTGTTTTATATAGTGCCACCTCGGAAGGACACAAAAGTCTAGTCAATAATGGAAATTTGAGAATCGAGGCAAAGAATTCGGTATCCTGGAACTGGTAAATAGAGTATGATAAGCCAAAGTATAGGCAATCCTGCTTTAAAGTGTTGGGGAGATAAAGGACTTCACCTATGTTATTTTTTTGTGAATGTTAGGTTGAAGTGTGATACAGAGTTTTATTGTTTACAGGTTTCGCCAGAGAGCCCTGCTCGTATAACAGTAGAATGTCTCAACTGTAATCGGAGCTATCCAGTTCTGATTGTGGTGCAACAGCAGAAGGGAGTCCTGTCATGGCAGCTTCCTCCCGTAGGTGATGCAAGTAAAAAATTGTGAGTTTCTAGGCTAATTACTGAATTTTATGGACCATAAGACACACTTTTTTGCCTTCAAAACAGAGCTATGAAAGTTAGGTGTGTCTAATGGTCCGAAGTAAACTTAAAAAAAAAAAAAATTAAATTATGGTAAATAAATTGCCGGAATATCATAGTTATAAACAGGGTCTTGTAAACAATGAAAAAGTTAAAAATTTTAGCACAGACTGTACATCAGTGCACTTGTCACAATCGTAAAATGAGGGCAGCTGGAAACCAAGTGTTAGAAAATTAGACAGAAATTAGAAAAAGCCACTGAATCCTTTTCAGGCAAGGGCCTCCTACTATTGGTCACAGGGTTAGCTCAGTTTGTACACATGGGGTGAGCTATTTCCTGTGTGCATGCTCGGATTTTGAGCTTTTACTTTAACTGTTAGTTACTGTGTGTAGCTTGTGTTCCATTTTGAGTCTAGAATGAGTGTCCTGTACTTTTTCCCTAATTCACTTCACTTCACTTTCAGTTTCTAAATTATGTCAACATGTTATTCTAAATCTAAAATTGTGATTTTCCACTCCCTCCTATCCCTTGCTACTCGTGACCATTGCGGTCCTATCACTTCTATGAAGTCCTGAGCCCATCTCCTTCTCGGTCTCCTTCTTCTTTTCACTCTTCTTGGGTCCCAGATCGTGGTGGCATAGGCCCATCTGTCTGCAGGTAGTCTGGCCACATGTCCTCCCCACCTCCATTTGAGCTCTCTTGCCTGTTTATGTGCCTCTTCGATACCACTTCTTAGCCTTAGTTCTTCGTTTCTTACTTTGTCTACTAGTTTAATGTCCAAGATTTTTCTCTCCATTCTACGCTGGCATCTTTGTATCTTCAGTTCTTGTTGTTTAGTCAGCGTCCAGGTTTGACTTCCATATGTTAGTGTCGGTATGATGCAGGTCTGTAGTGCTTCCAATCTTAGTTCTCTGTTAATGTCTTTGTCTAGGAGTAAGAATTTGAGTCCCCAGAATTTCCCCCATGCTTGCCTTATTCTTCTTTGGATCTCATTGTCCCCATTTTCTGTCAGACTGACTGCTTGGCCTAGATATATGTACTCGCTACAGTAATGGATTGGTGTGCCATCAATTATTATTGGTGTCTCTATGTGATTTGTCATTGCTTTGGTCTTTGTAGGGTTCATTTGTAGTCCCGCTATTGCGCTTTTAGTATTCAGTTCTGCTAGCATTTCCTTTAGCTCTGTGGCGGATTTTGCGAACAACACTATGTCATCAGCAAATCTTAAGTTTTACAGTAGCCTTCCGTTGATGTTTATCCCTTTCCTTTTTTTGCTCCAGCTCAGTCCTCTGAAAATCGCCTCTAGTGTGCATGTGAAGAGCTTGGGCGAAATAGGATCTCCCTCTTTGACTCCTTTTTTTAAAGGAGTAAACCAAGTATACAATGTGAAAAGAAAGGAATGTTGAGTTCTTTTGAATGTTGAGGAGTGATCTCCACCAAGTGGTTTAAATGAAGGCATTGACCTCTAGAAGAGCCTTGTCCCGTTACACTTACCATATGCTGAATTGAGGGTAAGAGGGTGAAAAAGTATTTTCAGGGTTTCAATTCAGTTGTTAAAATTTAAGCAAAGCCATATGTACAGAAGAGATTTTCATACAACGCAGGTTTTAAGTTAGAAGTGATTTACACTGATTCCATTGTACAAGATTATAATTTGTTTATGCAATGAGGTATCCTATTCTCTTCACATTTTTTCCGTTGAGGATCACATTAAATCTCTTTTCTAAATTTCTATCCAAAAAAATCAAGGTGCGTCTTATGGTCAGGAGCATCTTATAGTCCGTAGTATACAGTATGTGCTGGAATGTAAATAATAGAAAATAAAGTACCATGTATCATGACTCCTATTATAAATGTCCATTTGCGTTGGTGAATGAAAATGTTTGTTGCAGGTATGAGTATGCCAGGACATCATGAACATTATGCCCAGACAATAATTACTATCTCCCTCATAATGCCTTCATGCTAAAGAACAACCCTAATGATGTTATTGTCAGCTTGTCTACTGCCAGCCCATACATCTTAACATTTTCACTTCGTGTCAACCAGGAAGAGGATTTCGTGTTGAAGTAAGTATTTCCTGTTGGGTAAACTTATTTATTACCTGAGTTCACTCTTTTTTGCAAATAAAAAGGAAATTGGAGGGGTATCTGATGTACTCTACAACCTCGGAAATCATGTTCAATAAATAACTGTAACAGACATGCAGTAGAACTCCAATCATCCAAATTCCAACTATTCGGATTACGAGCATTGGGAAACTTTTAGGATCAATTAATTATTTCCAATAAAGCAAAACTTTAGCCAATGAAATCGACAGTTTTTTTATCAATATTAATATTAGATGGAAGTCTACAGTGAAGTGTTGATATCTGTAGCAAGATTGAGATCGGAAATATACACACTAAACTTCACTAGATGGTATGTTGACCCAGGATGATCATTTCAATGGGTCTTCCCACCATCATCAGCTGATTCCAACTGGTCCTCTAGCCGCGGGTGAATGAACTTGTCGATCAAAGTTCCTTGTATGCGAACTGAAGTGTCGAAAATGATCATCCTGGGTAAACATACCTTTTAGTGAAATTTAGTGTGTATATTTCCGATCTCAATCTTGCAACAGTTTTTTTTTTTTTTTTAACTGTTCTGTATAATGTTGTGCTACATTTAAAAAAAACTGACTCCGATCAATATGTTCAAGATGTAACACATAGTAATTACAGTACTGTACAATTTAGTTTAAAAAAAAAGGAAATTACAGTTAAACCTCTATATAACGATATCTGTGGACCATAGCAAGTTGTATTGTTATATGAGGGTTATTGTTATATTGAGGGGCTGTAATTTACAAAATATTAGAACGACCACATGCAGAAAACTGAGTAATCTAGGCCTACAGATAATTCATGGAATGGACATGCGAAGAAGTAGAACGCTAATTTTGTTGCTTAACATAACTTTACACCTGCACACTAAAAAAAACCATTTGGACTGGTTTAACATCACAGATATGGCACGCTTTGAGCCTAGCCATGTGTCAGAAATTTCAAACTCTTAGTTGATAGGAAGAGGGCAGAGAAAGACTAGCAAATACACCACATAGCTAAGGCTAAACTAAAACAGTTGCTCTTTATAGTGTTTTAATCGACATTATGTACATGTTGAAGTAACAAGCTAACTCACAGTATATTTTTGCACACATAAGGGATGATTTTAGCCTCTAAACTAAACTCTGTGGCACTACATCCCTGAAGGGACAAGGCCTACCACCTGACTGCTGCGTCATCTACCATAGGCAGATGGCAGGATTGGGGGCATGTGGTCAGCATGCCTACACCCATGGTCATTAATGGTGGTTTTCATGACCGGAGCCGCTACTTCTCTGTAAAGTAGCTCCTCAGTTTGAATCACGAGGCTGAGTGCACCCTGTTCCAGACCTCCCTACCTCAGAAAAATCCTAAGATGTACCAGGAATCAAACCCGGGCTGACCATGCCAGTAGTCGATTTTAGCCTCAGTGATCCTATTTTCCAGCCCTCAAAAACATTTATTTTCTGGAATTTCTAAAAAAACAATATTGGTGTCCGGGAAGAATACTGATCATATAGGTCTACCAGCTACCATCCATAGGTCAAAGCTACTGGTTTGCGGAAACAATTCAACCTCCAAATATCGTTATAAAAGGGTGTTTCCAAAATAGCTTCATCGTTATGAGTTACATTTAACATTATTAAGATAGAAAATTCGCCGAGACTAAACAAAAATATTGCTATATATCAATCTTCGTTATAGAGCTCTGGGCTTTTGTAGTTTTTCCTCCTGCCACTTGAGCGCGCTGCTCTCCACATTCAGGTATTGTCAACTTCCGGTTTCCTCATTCTTGTGTGTTTTCAATATGAGTTCGGGACGGTTCGCCAATTTTACAGTGAAGGAGTTAAAAAGAATGTTATCCGAAGATGGTGCAACAAATATTTCATAGTTAACAAAGCAAGAGTTGCTTGCAAGGTGAGAAATCAAAGCTACCTGTCTTCTGAAACGTTCGCTAACTGTTCTAATATGGTGCAATATGCCTGCGGTCTCAAATATTTTTGTATACTGTTGCACGATTTATTTTCATGTTTTTTACAAATATGCATGAACTTTTTCGTATCATAACTTATTGAACACACAGTCTAATATACGACGCTGTTTGTTTCGGTTGCAGGTTTCTCAGGTGAGAGAAAAATCCGGATAGGAACTTTGCCTTATTCGAAGTTGAGGTTATAGAATCAGATAGTACCCACGACTTACCTTCGACAAATTTCTTCAAGATAAATTCATTCAAGAAAGAACGGTTTAAACTTTTTGACGAAGACTCCATAACCACTTGGTTCGAAAAGCGTAGGGCAGGCAGCAGTATGAAAGCTGGCCGGACTCCAGCAATTAGATAATTCATCAAGTTCAAGTTAGTAAATAAGAAACATTATGCACAGATGTTACTGACTGATATTCTCAGGTATGACTTTGTTATTTGGACTAAGAAGGGCATCATTATTCAACACATAAAATTTAACAAAGCATTTTCTGAGGGGCTACTTCATAATGTAAATGCTTATTATGAAACAGTATTTTTGCCTCTTCTGCAAAATACCAATAAAAATGATTAGTTGTACAGTTGCTATTGTCTTTTGATTTGTTTTAAATAAAAATAGCTGAACCACCATGCTTTTTATGACTACGACAAAAATAAGAGGCTACTTTAAAATTTTGAGTATTTGACAAATTTATATTTTCTGGGCTCAGCCAGTGTTCCGCCATCCCAATTACCTCCAAATTATTGTCTGATGACATAATACATAACATATCTGATTTACCTAGAAAACCTTGAATGTTAAGAAACATTACATTTACAAAATTAGTGTTATAATTAACTATAGGCCTATTATGATTACATTTTTCTTTATCAGGTTTTGATCTACTTGTTACAAGAGTTTCTATTACAGGCATACAACAAATCTGGACATTTTCAGATACATTTAAGCTATCCTTAGGCCTAGGCCTACATTCTACTCTAAAAAATCATCAAGCCCGGACCCATGTTTTCCTAAAAAATTGTATGTAGTTTGTGTTTTACTCAATTACAATACAGAATGATCATTTTATCGGTTACGGGAGAAATTTCGATTGACATTGACATTCTTAAATGACCAAATAAATTGGCAACAAAAATTACACTGAAAAGCTGAAATACTGATTTTACATGGAAATGAAACTTGATTATGAGCCTAAACGAGGTTAAGTTGGTCAGGTATACTTATTATTTCATAGGCTTATATATTTTTCTCAACATCTACTATATCAAGAATATCTTAATCACTCTAAAAAAACATGAAATACTCGCCAGAACTGCTCAAAGGGTCATTAAAATCATCTTCTGTGAAGTGACAGCTGCAAACACGAGAATACTGGGGAGGTGTTTTTACATGGCGTAATTTCACCATCCATTCTTGAAAACAGCCCTTTCTTTTGGAAAACTAAGTCCTAAATTTTTGTTTGCAACGGCTGAACAGCGGAAAACATAGCAGTTAATCAGCATAATTACATCCAAAACAAGACTCAAGCACAGAAATGTATTGTAAACACAGGCCTCTGAGATAACCAGAAGTGGATAATACCTCATTCTCGGCGGCCATCTTAAAAGCGCAGAGCTCTATACAGAAGTCTGTATTACTTCTCGGTGCCACGAAAACATCAAGTCATATGCATTCAGTATGTTGAATTTGTGCTGAAGTGAAAGAGATTAAATTTGTGAACAAATCAGTTGCTCATCCAGCCTCTTGTGGAATGATTAATGCTGCATCCAGTCCCCCGGCTTATTTCTTGTTACACAGTAACAAGAAATAAGCTGCATTAAGCCTCATAGAGGACGGGTATCACCAGATGCCTCTGGCTCATTGTCGCTGGGTTTGCATTAATCATTTTAGCAAACTCAGCTGTTAAAGTGGTAATAAACAATAATAATATACATGTTACTTACATTCAGACTGAAATACAGTCTTCATATTCTCTTCTGTGTCTTCTCTTCTTTCAGCAAAAAGTTGAATAAACCAAACTGAAACCAAATAAGTAAATTAAACAAATGTGAAGTAAACTGGAACATCTATCTGAATATAACAGGCACCTCGAAGTATGCCGGACACTTGGTTGCATACCTAGGTAGCTATGCAATCATGTGTGCGACATAGTACTTGAGTTTCCTGCTATATTTAGAAAGTGTAGAGCAGGCAGGACTCACCAAGCTGAACTGGAGCGTTGATCTGAATATAACAGGCACCTCTAGGTATGCCGGACACTTGGTTGCATACCTACGTAGCTATGCAATCATGTATGCGACATAGTACTTGAGTTTCCTGCTATATTTAGAAAGTGTAGAGCAGGCAGGACTCACCAAGAGGAACTGGAGCGTTGATCTGAATATAACAGGCACCTCGAGGAATGCCGGACACCTGGTTGCATACCTAAATAGCTATGCAACCGCGTATGCGACATAGTATTCAAGTTTCCCATTATATTCAGAGAGTGTAGAGCAGGTAGAAGTCTTGAAGCAGAACTGGAGCGTTGATCTGAATATAACAGGCACCTCGAGGTATGTCGGACACCTGGTTGCATACCTAGGTAGCTATGCAACCGCGTATGCGACATAGTACTCAAGTTTCCTGTTATATTTAGAAAGTGTAGAGCAGGCAGGACTCACCAAGCTGAACTGGAGCGTTGATCTGAATATAACAGGCACCTCGAGGTATGCCGGACACCTGGTTGCATACCTAAATAGCTATGCAACCGCGTATGCGACATAGTATTCGAGTTTCCCATTATATTCAGAGAGTGTAGAGCAGGTAGAAGTCTTGAAGCAGAACTGGAGCGTTGATCTGAATATAACAGGCACCTCGAGGTATGTCGGACACCTGGTTGCATACCTAAATAGCTATGCAGCCGCGTATGCGACATAGTACTCGAGTTTCCCATTATATTCAGAGAGTGTAGAGCAGCTAGAAGTCTTGAAGCAGAACTGGAGCGTTGATCTGAATATAACAGGCACCTCAAGGTATGCAGGACACCTGGTTGCATACCTAAATAGCTATGCAACCGCGTATGCGACATAGTACTTGAGTTTCCCATTATATTCAGAGAGTGTAGAGCAGCTAGAAGTCTCGAAGCAGAACTGGAGCGTTGATCTGAATATAACAGGTACCTCGAGGTATGCCGGACACCTGGTTGCATACCTAAATAGCTATGCAGCTGCGTGTGTGACATAGTACTCGAGTTTCCTGCTATATTTAGAGACTTGATGAAAATCTCAGCAATTGCAGAATAAATATCCATGGAGTTAGCTGGACATCCATGGAAACTGCATAGTTAATTGTTATATCTTACTTTAAATAAGAGTGGCACATGATTCTTTTATTTCCTTTGATGTGATTATGATGAGTGCTTGAAGGCAGGTCCAGACCTGGGATGGAGCCATGGGATGATGACCACGACTCATCCGAGGTGATTCAGCAAGGGTGATACCACGGAAATTTTCCATTGGACATGGGAAGAAGTAGAACGCTAATTTTGTTACTTAACTTACTGAGTTCCGTTGAATTGTAACCATAGCTACTTTACACCTGCACACTAAAAAAAATTACCATTCAGGTTGGTTTAACATCATCAATGGATCGTGGGACGCTTTGAGCCTAGCCATTTGTCAGAAATGTCAAACTCGTAGTTGGTGTGAAGAGAGAAGAGAAAGACAAGCAAATTCAACACATAGCTAAGGCAAAACTAAAACAGTTTTTATTTGTATTTTATTAATATGAACTGATTAACACACTTGGATTTCACTTACCAATCATTTGGTAGGACGCGTTTCACAGGCCATTCCCTTGTATCTTAAACTACATGTCAACTGCGGGATTTTTAATATTTATAATACTAAAACATTTGCTCGTTATGGTGTTTTAATTGCACATTACATACATGTTGAAGTATTAACCTAACTCACAGTATGTTTTTGCACACATAAAGGATGATTTTAGCCTCAGTGATCCTATTTTCCACCCCTCATGAAACTTTCTTTCCTGGAATTTCTAAGAAATGTAACAGATATCAGGCACCGAGAAAACAACTTTGGTGGCTGGAAAGGATACTGATCTGATACCAGCTACCATCCATATGGCTAAGCTACAGGTCACAATTCAACCTCGAAACATCATTATAAAAGGGTGTTCCTAAAATAGCTTCATCATTGTAGAGCGTTACATTTAACATTATTAGATAGGAAATTTGCCAGGACCAAACAAATTTTGCTACATGCGGGTTCTTCGTTATACAGAGGTTTGACTGTACTTTTTTTCATGATTTATCCAATTATCCTGATAATTGATTATCCAGGGTGTCCACCGGTCGGGAAGATCCGGGAAAATGCCGGGAATTTGGTATGGTCGGGAAAATCCGGGAAAAGACAATGAATTTGTTAAAATATCTGGGAAAATTCGAAAAATTGCAAAGTGTGATCAAAAAGACTTCTAGACAATAATATGCCTATATGAAAGTATATTTAATTCATTTTATTGTTCCTAATTTTTGTATCTGTTATAGCCTAAGTAATTATTGTTTGCAATTACTTTTGTTACTAAAAGTTTTTCTTATTTAAAGTATGTATAATCATATAATTTTTCTTACACAGTTATTAGAAAGTGCTTCTTATTTTGGTCGGGAATTTCTTCAGCATTACTTACTTGGTGGACACCCTGTTATCCGAATTAGGCCCATTTCCAATTAATCCAGATAATTGGAGTTCTGCTGTAACTTCAAACTTATATATGTATATACAGGGTGTTTCACAAAGTTTTATAGCCAGTAACAGAGCATGTTCCTCACGTTATTTAGAACAACTTTTCCTAATAAAAGTTTTACCTATCTCAAATAATTACGGAGTAATGTAGATATTTATGAACGTCTCGGTGTGAACAGAGCTCAACATAGCGGACATGCAACAGTAATAATGAACAGTCCTGATAAATTATGGAACTTGACATGCACCGTTCATACCTGCGCGCTCATCAAAGTACTTGGACGTAGAGGGAGGCATCTTTGAAAATTTGATGGCAAACTGAGATAAAGAGTGAAATGTATGTTAAGTATGTGAATTAAACCCATTTTGTTTGTTTCTGTGCCGATTTATTGCCAAATTGCTATTTTGTAACGAATGTTGAAACTTCAAACGCTTATTAACAACGTAACTACAAGTCAGATCACATTTTTGTATTTACATTTTTTTGTTCCAAATGTCCTCAAGAATCCACTCAGAAAGTGGCGGTAAAACTTATGTATATATATATAAAATACATTTCCAGTGATTTTTTCTTCTGGTACTGTCCAGTACATGCACCTGTAAACCTTTTGGGTTCATTTTTAAAATGTACTTAATTGATAAAAAATTCCCAATTAAGTTATACTGGTAAATTTGAATGCAGCTTTTCCCAAATGAATTTAATGTGTATTACAACAAGAGTTTCTGTTCACTTGAAGACCGTGAGTAGGCATAGGGTGAGTTTTTTTTAAATCACCGATGGATCCATCCATTTACCCTAATTGGACTTCTATGAGTGCATTTGTAGTCATACTTGTTATCAATGAAGTTACTACTACCCGTACACCATTTCTTGGGCGCTGGATTTACAAGGAAGTGAGGGTCGGGGGGAACAAAACATAGCTAGTCCGCCAGTCTTTCTGCAGTGTTGTCAACCAAAGAAATCACGTTTCAGCAGAATCGCGCATATGGTATTTTATGTAGTGACATTTAATATACAACGATTTTAATGCAGTCCATTACGGTATTGCGTAACAATTAATTATACATCATAAGGGTTTGGTTATCAAATAAGAATATTATACATAATGTAGGCTCAATATTTTTACACTGGATAGCTAATTTTATGCATAAAGAAGAGTCTTACGAGAACATGCTTCACCATTTCGAGTTGTAATATGTAAGAGAGGCAAGGCATCTAAAAGTGGAGAAAACTATAGGCCTAATTTTAAACGAATTTAATACGTTTTGTGAAAAGTTTGCTCAACTTTCAGTCCATGAAATTGACATCAGAGTTCATGGGATCGTCAGAAATTAGCACATACGAAATTCTTAAAGAGGTGAGGAAAGTGTTGGATGTACAATGAAGTGATGTGAAATCAGCAATTCGAAAGATTGTATTTTTCCCCATAACTCCATGCGTCAGAGAAGATAATGTCAATAAATAAATAAGAATCTTGAGACAGAATGAAAGCTTAGTGTTGAAGCCACTAGATGTCAGGGTATATAGCACGTACTTCGTGTTTCAATGTTGTCAGCTCTACCTACGAAGTTGAACGAAACCTACCGAATGAGGACTAGGGAGCCAAGCACCCAAGAAATCGCGTGCGGGTAGTATTTACACATTTTTCATAGTACAGTATGTCATATAAATGCATGGTTTCTGCTAGCATATTTATGGTAAATTGATCATTTTTATTTGTCAGTTGAAGAATGTAGTCTGTAGAATGGGGTTGCCAACAACTATTTAGCAAATTCTGGCCAGAATTAAGTTTTTAATGAATATTATTAAAACCTGAAAATGAATAAAACAAATCGTACGGCCGGATTCAACAGCCTTGGTTATTTTGAACCACTGGGTAATGAATGTTAACTTTTACAGGCAATGATTTCACCAGTGAGATGCACCAACAATAGCAGATGGTGTTTGCTGCAGTCATGAGCAGCCATAATTTCTGCGATGTGTGACTGTGGACAGTTCTTATTTTTGTTGGTTTCATTGTTGCAAAGAGATCACACACATATCATGAGACCAGAAAATTGAGCACATCAATGCACAGCGAATTCTTCAAAATTTGAAATTGATTTGCTAATAGAACTGATGTGGAAATTCGAAAATAACCTATTTGTAAAACAAAAAACAGATGACATGATTTTGTAGTAAAAAAACTTCAGGCTGGCAAAAAAGAAAATAAAGAAAAGGAAGTTAATTCTGCTCCAGGTACGTACGAAAGTTAATTCTACTCCAGGTACGTGTCATTAAATTTTGTATTTTTACTTATGCTACTTTATTATTAAATTAAATTGGGCTGACTTCATCAGAGATTTTAATTTTATCCTATTCTGGGGGAAAAGGAAACTTGTATTAAATACAATATGGGCAAGAGCGTAATAAACTTTATCTAAGAAATAGTCAACCAGCATGAGTAAAATAATAGGGATTTTCACATACAACTATGTTATTATAAATGTCTCGTGTTTAGTGTAGGCTGCATGCTATAGAGTAACATGCTTTCTCTTTGAGATACTTTCTCTTTCTCTGATGAGCTAAGTTATTATTAGGGCCCGGATTTGTAAGTGAAAAAATATTTTTTTCCCTGATGCGTACATTCCTACAACAAAGTTTTATATCCAAATTGAGGTCCGGCAAACGCAAATTCCAAAATTTATTTAACATAAAAACACATATTTTATAAAAAATGTTATTTGAATAAATATTTTCGATATACTCTCCATAAATACATATTTTAGTACTTTTCCGGATTTTTTATGTAATTTTTTTTCCTGATGCTCATATCAAGGTCCGAAAACCGCAAATTCTAAATTTTATTTTACATAAAAATACTTGTTTTACAAGAAAAGTTATATGAATAAATATTTTCGATATACTCTCCATAAATAAATATTTTATTACTTTTCCTCATTCTCTTTTAACATTTTACAACAAAAATTTGTATCTCGAATGAATTCAACACAAATGCTTCACTTGTAATGAGTTCGAGTGATTCACTTGCACTTGCTTATCGGGGAAGAACAGAACCCAATCTCAACATTGCGTAGTTCAGTTAAAGAAACACAATATGTTGAAAGGCAACTTAACACTAAGTTATCTCAGGTTCGAAAATAGAAGTTCTAAGAACAAAATTTAAAGGTATGTTTGAGAAAAATGGTGGCTACCAAACCCTCTGCAAAGTCGCTCAAGTTTTGGAAGTCCAAAACATGAGTGAATTTGATCGTTTGTGTGTTAGTGATGTACAGTACACCTCTTCAAATATGCAAGGTTAACATTGTGTGATGTAGAACGTTCCTTTTCTCAATGTAAGGTATTATTCTCGGATAATGTCCGTCGCCGTGGGTGCGTCGGTAGCGTGCCTGCCTTCCACTCCGGCGGCCCGGGTTTGATTCCTGGCCGGGTCGGGGATCTTTCAGTAGTGAAAAATCCCTATCCCGGGTTCAGGGCTGGGTAGGTTAAGTCTTAGGTTAAGAAAATGCACATTGTGCGCGATTCCTTAATTATTATTATTCTCGGATAATAGGCAAGGATTTGTGATCCATAATCTGGAGATGACATTTGTAGTGCACTGCAACTCCAGTTAGCATTTTACATCTGATGTTTAGCTGCAATTGGTGAGTTTCAACACACATTCTGGTGTTTTGTTTCTTTTTCAGAATTTTTTTTTTTAGTTTTAGCACATATTTTTAAAATTTTAGCACATATTTTAAACATTTTTAGCACATAAAAAATAAACATTTTTAAGTTTTTTAGCACATAAAAATCCGGACCCTAGTTATTATATATTAGCCTATTATTCTGCAATAATTGTGGCATGTAATTAAATAATGGGTCAAGCGCCAAAAATACAAAATGTGAGTTCTTGATGAAATACGGTACTGCTGTAAATACCATAGCCAATGACATATATTCTGATCCAAGTGCCAAAGTAGAGGGAAACAGTTTTTATAGCTGCGAGAAGATGGCAGTCATATGGAACACCAATGCTGGTGGTCAGACGTTTTGTTGATTATCTCTAAATAAGCTTTTTGGCACTTGACCCGTTATTTAATTACATTCCACAATTCCGGGGTGCGGGGGCAAAGAGAGTTAAGTCCACTTTCTTGTTACTGAGAATTAGAGTGACTTAACACACTATACAAGCCCAACATAGCTTTAGAGATGTATAAACTCATGAGGCACACATCCATAACTACCGTACAATTTTGAATATGACTTACTGGACTTAACACATATGTAGAGAACATTTTTATCTATAACTCTATGGACATATCTCAATTTTTTGGGATGGTGGACTTAACTCTCTTTGCCCGCACACCCTGGAATTATGGTAGATAGAGAAGAAAGTGAAATTAATATTTTAAACTAAATTTCTAGGTATTAGAAAGTAAAGCTGGGACAATGTCACTCTGTTTACAGTGTTAGTATACCTACTCTACTTGCTGGTCTTAAAATAAACTTTTATTTCTAGGTATGTCACAGAGAAGTGCAGGGGATTTGAAAACATGTGAAAAATACAGCAAAGGGAAATAAATAAGGACTTGGCAGATGAGCCAGAGGAAACTTGTGGTGATAGCTAGAACCCACACTTAAGAAAAGCTTCAAACCAGGTAATTTCAATGCCCACACCATATGTATCTCCGCTTTACATTGTAACACCACGGTGACCACCTATCTGATTCTGTATCGTTGAAGAGGATGTCACAATACTTCCTTCTCAATGAAAGCTTGCCAAAGTTGGATCACTTGTTACAAGATGTTGACAGAAGTGTTCCACTAGAAGCTATTACATCTAAACCACAAGAGCCTGAACATATTGTTCTACCAAAATGGCCATTATCTCACACAATACACATGTTATAAGAGATTAGAAATTCTTAACCCATCCTCTTACAAATAATACCTGGTCTGTTTAAACAACTGTGTATTAATTTTACCTGATGCTTGTGACCTCCCAAATGCCATTTATTTCAAGGACCAGTAGAAGCTTTTGACAGAAGAAAATAATGATTTTATTTCACCAATAATTTCTTACACTATTTTGATGGAGGACCAGTTTCCTTTCCATTTAAATGTTTTAGAAGCTTACATTATAAAATTTAAAAATATATAGGCCTATATAGAAAATAAATTTAGAATGAAAACTTGGTCAAAAAATATTTCATAATCTGCATATCATTCAGGAAATATTAAAGAGTTATTTTTTTCTCTGAATTGTGTTATTAAAAAATTAAAATAATGTAGGCCTAATTGCAGATACAGATATAACGTATGCATATGTAACAGCTGATAAAATAGAAAATAATAAAACTTCATAATAGGTGAAATGTGAAACTATTTCAAACTACTTAAACCTTGTACAAAAGAAGTAGAACTCATAATATGCAATCTTATATATACAGAAATACAGAATTCATATTTATTTCCAAAAATGGATTGAACGGGACTTTTCCAGACAAATTTCATATTTCAACCTCAATCTTGATTGTAAATAACATTTCAGTGGGAGAACAATTACCTTTTCATTTAAATATTAAAGACGCCTACACTGTAAAGTAAGTTATCGGAATATTAAAAAATTAAAATTAAAATTAAAATACATATGCAGTTATAGATGATAAGTATCGCAGGATTTTTCAATACCGTGCCTAAAGTCATGGTGCACTTTGCACTTTCTGTTATGGTCATGACATGGTATTTGCCAGAATATCGTAAAGAGTTTATTTTAAATTTCAGCAGATTGTCTGTGAATGATAATCATAAAACAGTAAAATTTTTAATGTAAGTATATAATTAGGTTTTCAATTACACAGGTTATCATCATTTAGTCCTACCTACTCCTCCATAGTTTCATTCGAGAAGTTAACTGGTCCTAAGTATTACTCAAACTACAAACCTTGTTCAAATTTCTGAAATTAGCATTACTGCAATCTGAACTACCTATACCAAAGTTCAAAATGTAATTATACAAAAAAATTGCTTCAATTCTACTTCAATAATTATGATATATGTATTCTTTTGCTGTTTGTCTGGAAAAACAAAAAAGAAATACATTTGTTGTTTGTCATAATGTTGTTCAATAAATTAGTATAATATAATGGATACCCATATAATGGACATATACATAAACATTACAAAAACAATACATAGACCTAGGCCTATAATTATGTTTTTGGTAATTTGAAGTAAAATAAGTATTTTCTATGTATTATTTTAAATAATCATTAAATTAATTTTCATTATTTCTCAACCCAAATTAATTACAAACAGCAATTTAGTCATGGGTCAGGATATGGCCATTTTCAGTCAACCATAGTGACTTGCGAGAGAAAATGTTAAATGATGACACCCTGTTGTCAAATAATTGGAATCAAAGCTAGGTGAAACTATTTTTGTACTACAAATATCTGTATATTCATCCTGAAGAACAGAGACAGGTGATTTCAAAGGCAGATAGTAGTCATTGTTTGACAAATTTGTTTGTATTGCATGTCAGTTTGAAGGTCAGATTCTGTGAAATAACATAAGCACATTTTCTGTAGAGAAACTAGCAGGAATTTCTATTCATAAACATTGTAACATGAAAAGGAAATATCTGTCGGAACATCGGCCAGGTTTATAATGGCCACTGCAGGTAGATCTGACTCGCTTGAGGGTGGGAAAGGAATGGCATATAGGCCTACTAAAAGATTTCAGATATTCGACTGCCAGGTAAGAGGATGGGTTAGCAAAGAACTGGAATTAAGAAAAAATTGTCATTATCTCATGGAGCCATAAATAATGCATGTGATAAGAGAGTATAAATTCCTTATGAAGAACTGGAAGAAATAGAAGAGGTACCCTTCAGTTATTTATTTTGAATTCTTTAACAAAGTTAAGACTAGTAAAATCAGATTTATTTTTTGTGTTTTAAAATGAGTACATGCATGAATTTCCATACAGTTATTTTTCAATGTACTGGTAGTTTAAAGAATTTGTTGATACTTTTCATCATGACTGGCTGCATTAAAAAATAAATTTGACTTAAAATGTAATCATAGGCTGCATCATATTTAAGATGTCTGCCAATGTTTTGACCATCTTTCCATGATTTTTATCTAGGCTACTGAGAGATGCCGTTGTCTTGGGTGTGACATTTGTACTGTAGGAAAGGAATTCAAATGACAAGATATCAAAACTAAATGTATGAAAAATCGTTCAATTGAGCAGGATATTATTTTAAACTATACAGCAATATCCAGCCGAAGTTTGAACTTTTTCTATAGTTTTAATGGGATTCAGTAATACATTGTGTCATGGATGTGATATTTTTTCAACATAACATAGAGCATTCTTCAAAGCAATTCACTATTTCTATTTCTATTTTTATCGGATTTTCCCTTCAAAGGTACTATTATATTAACCTGCACCATTAATTTGATATAAAGACTTATTGGCTTTGGCTAAAAGTCTTAGTAATCGTTCATAAATTACATTTTTTGCTGTCACGGGTGTGACATTCACATAGCTACATTTAAACTCTCTTCTTCAGAACAAGGTAAAGCAATTTCTGGAGATAATATTAACTACTCTACTCTATTATTCTACTACTGGAGTCCAGTAGTTTACAAACTATGCTACTCTTCTAAGGAAACTACAAATTACTATAGCTGCTAAAAGGCAAGGAGAGCATAGTCGACTCTATTGTTTGCCGTTAGCAAGCATTTCAGTTAGAAAGGGTCTAAGTAAACTTGGATTTCATCTCTCCCTACATTGGCATTCTCATGCTATTACTTTTTTCTTCTTCAGTTTTGAGTTTGATCAAGTGTCTTGTCAACCAGCGAGCATTTACAGTGCTTGCCACTTATTGTGATCATTTCAGGACACAGCTAATCTGATAACATTAACCAATTGATAACAGTAGCCGAAATAATTAATTGAAGGATATTTATTCATAAATCAGATAATACACTACAAAAACATAATTAAAAGCTATTTATTCATCATGCAAGATAATACATAACTGTGGATCATTCAACCACTCGTAATAGCCTGCAAACAATTATATTTGCAATCAATAAAAAGTTGTTTTTCTTTTGTACATGTCCGCAAACTAGCTGCTTGTCGGACTGTTAACGTGCTGAAAAGTAGCACTTTACCAACCAAGGTCGGTTAACTAATTTTTACCGTACTAGTCCATTAAAGTCATCATGGCAATGGAAAAATCCAGATGGCAGTGACCAGTAATACCAACCATAACAGGGTTTGAAACAAAATACTTGACCATAAAAGAACAAAAAAAGACAACATACTTTCTTTACATTAATCAGAAACTTTATTAGATTTTTTTTTTTTTTTTACAAAACTCTTAATTATATAACAACAAATGGTCGGTACAACGCCAAAGTGAACTAAGCGCCAAACTCCATATTTTGAGAAAACTTAAGTTAAAGTTTGAGTAACACTTTTGAACTACAACATATTTTACTTTGCCTCTTATATTATTCAATTACAAAGAAGTATGATTAAAAAATAATAACTATACGTAATTTTGTTAAATTTATTAAAATGGTATAGTTACTTAGTTCACTTTGGTTGGATATGAGCCGTTTAAAGTAGCACCTTAGTTCACTTTGGCTGGATAATTATACTGGATGCAACGTAATAAAAACAAGTACCATGCTAATCAAAAAAGGTATTTGGATAATTGAAACAACCAGACATAAACAGTTGTTTTAATAAATATTTTTTATTAAATAAAGAAACAAAACGTACACTCTTTATGCACAGTATTATATTGAGCAGTCCTATTGCACAACCTCATAATATACTATCCTATTGTACTTTAGCTTATTAATTTAATGTTTTCCATCTCCTATCGTCTTAATCTTCATATGCCTTGGAAATGAAATCTTCCAGGACTACTCCATCACTGTCCTATAAACCAACCTAAGCATAACCATAATAACATCAATGTACAGTGGAACCTCGTTAGCACGTTCCTCATTACTACGTTTTCCCGCATAGTACGTCGGTTTTTGGAAGTCCCGGTCCCAATCTTAATAATTGCATATTTAAATGTTTCTTAACACGTTTTGGTTTAACGCTTAGTACGTTCGTATTTGGCTCGCCAACCACACTTTGTCAAACATAAGCTTTGAACGCGCATCCGATTGTGTGATCTCTATGTCAGAATTCTTGTACTCTCTGGTGTCCAAGTCTCAATCTTTGCTCTATGGGACCAATCGTCAGCCATTTTGAACCATTGCAGTTTGCTTCTCATTGGCCATTTGACTTGGCGCCGATTTTGCCGAGTCAGCTGTTAGGCCGCCATTTCATATCATGATCATTTTGAAGTAGTGAAATATATTTTAAATTTCTTACGGTTCGTGTG
The DNA here is from genome assembly GCA_964059195.1 of Ectobius pallidus. Lineage (NCBI taxonomy): Eukaryota > Metazoa > Arthropoda > Insecta > Blattodea > Ectobiidae > Ectobius > Ectobius pallidus. Next base: position 25,236,147 of record CAXKWD010000005.1, on the reverse strand, counting down.
GTGTGGAGAAGAAAATATTAGAATGTTTGAAGAAATGTATGCCAAAAAAGCAGATCGTGCTTCTCACGTCGGTATTGGATCGCATTTCATTAGCAAATTGTGGCTGTGAACATGACCGTGTACACTAGGGTGGAACGAAAAACATCAACTTTCGATTTTCAATTTGGAATAGCGCGGAAAAGTTGCCTTTTGGTGTCAATAAGATAAATTTAAAATATGAAAAATATTGGATTATGTCTTGAGGTGCCGCAAGGACGTTAAAGTTTCATAAAAACACACTTTTTGCAATTTTTTCAAACACTTTTGCGAAACAATCAGCTTTTGATTATTAATTTGTAATAGCGCTGAAAAGTTGCCTTTTGGTGTAGATAAGATAAATTTAAAATATGAAAAATATTGGAGTAGGTCTTGAGGTGCCGCAAGGAGGTTAAAGTTTCATAAAAACACACTTTTTTTGAATGTTTTCAAAGATTTTTGCGAAACAATCATCTTTTGATTTTTAATTTGTAATAGCGCGGAAAAGTTGCCTGTTGGTGTAGATAAGATAAATTAAAAATATGAAAAATATTGGAGTAGGTCTTGAGGTGCCGCAAGGAGGTTAAATTTTCATAAAAACACACTTTTTGGAAATTTTTCCAAGATTGTTTCGTGTCTCGATTATGAAATAAAAAGTTTCAAATAGGCGTTATAATATGAATAGAAAGATAAAAACATCTTTACTATCTTTACTGAACTTTACTGCTATTGGGTGTGATGGAACCGTTGTAAACACTGGACATAAAAATGGTGTGATTTCTTTGATGGAAAAGGAAATAGGAAGACCTTTACAATGGTTAATTTGTTTGTTCCATGGTAATGAGCTACCATTGCGACATCTTTTTTGTCATTTAGATGGTAAAACGAAGGGACCCAATGAGTTTAAAGGCGAAATAGGTCAGCAGCTAGAAAACTGTGCTAATCTACCTGTGGTTACTTTCTTGCCAATTAAAAATAACCTTCCTCTTTTGGAGAACAAAAATGATTTAAGTACAGATCAAAAATATTTATTGGATATGTGTATCGCTGTATCAAGTGGAAATTGCACACTAGATTTATCTTGAAGAAACCCTGGAAAAATTGCTCACTCCAGGTGGTTGACATTAGCCAACCGCGTGCTTAGATTGTATGTGGCAACTGAAAATCCAACTGAAAATCTTAAGACTCTGGGTGAGTACATTGTGAAAGTGTATGCGCCTGTGTGGTTTAATATTAAGTTAAAACCTTCATGTACTTATGGTTCCAAACATCTGTTTAACCTAATCTCATATTCACGCTATCTCTCTGACGATCTCAAGAACGTTATAGACCCGATTATTGAAAGAAATGGGTACTTTGCTGCTCCGGAAAATCTCCTTTTGTCCATGCTATGTGATGAACGCAAAATTCAAAGAGAACTTGGTTTACGACGTGTTTTAAAAGCAAGAACAGAAAGTAGAGGCGGAGTCAGGAAGTTTAAAGTTCCAAAGATAAACTTTGATGCAAAGGATTACATCGACATGATCTCATGGCCTGAAAATGACGTAACTGAACCCCCCTTGTTCAAACATGTAGGCCTATCCAGTGACTCTCTCAAAGACTTTATACGGAAGGTATCTGAAGCTGAACCAAATAGTAAAATGGATCCGGTTATCGACTTTCCCCGGCTTCCTTGTCACACGCAAGTAGTGGAAAGAGCTGTAAAGCTGGTGACCGAATCGGCTCAAAATCTCTGTGGTTCAATCGCAAGAGAAGGATACATAAGAGCAAAAGTTGACTCACGTGTGAATATGCCAAAATTTAATACAAAAAAAAACAGTTTAATGTGGCAAAGAAGTAGAAACAAACCTTTTGCTGCTGTAACATTTTTTATCATTAAGGATACAGAAGTAAGAAATACAACATTTGACATCACAACATTTTTATTATTATTATTATTATTATTTGTAATTAATAATATTTTCAATTCTAATGCTTATATATGTATTTAAAACCAAGTTTTATAACATTATATATATGAAAAATTCATAAAAAATAGTTTATCAAAGTATATAATTTCTCAATTTTTTCAATTTTTTGTACAAACTCTAAGCTCTTTGCGGCACCTCAAGATGTTGTAGTATTGCAACCAAATTTTGTTTAATTCTTTTTGAGCCTAAAAGGCAACTTTTCCGCGCTATTTCAAATTAAAAATCAAAAGCTGATTGTTTCGCAAAAGTGTTTGAAAAAATTGCAAAAAGTGTGTTTTTATGAAACTTTAACGTCCTTGCGGCACCTCAAGACATAATCCAATACTTTTCATATTTTAAATTTATCTTATTGACACCAAAAGGCAACTTTTCCGCGCTATTCCAAATTGAAAATCGAAAGTTGATGTTTTTCGTTCCACCCTAGTGTACACGACTGTTTACAGAACTGGCACGTGTGAAATTTTGCACAATTACAATATTTCGTGTTTGGTAATAGATTGTGGACTGCAACTTGTTTCATGTGTGATTTTCAGAATAAAATAGATGCTTTCTTTGTGAATTTCGTCTTGATTTATCATTAAATATGGCTCCCATACATTCCATCAATTTTTGAAAGTTTTTTTTCCAGATAAAATTGTTAGGCCTATGTATTCGTTTACATAATATAAATCTCTCGTAACAAATGGCTTGGCATTGAAGCACCTGTCTATCACTGTGGGTATTTCAGAGCCATTAGGATGCACTTTTGGGTGGTTCTGAGCAACTTAGAAAACATAGGCCTATCTACATATTCCCTACGATTTTTTTTTTTTATTTTCAGTAGTACGTTTTCCCGTTTAAGACGTCTATTTTTTTCAGTCCCTAGAAAAACGTCTTAACGAGGTTCCACTGTATTTCTTTTAAAATGGCAATTAAGGAGGCGGGTTACACTATAAATAATAAAATATATTATGCTTAAGAGAATGGAACAAAAGTAGTCTAATAAACACAATGCAATTCCTTAAAATAAGCTAAATAATGAGCATGTCACTTAGTTCACTATGGCTGGTCAGATAAAGTTAGAGACACAGCCTCGTGGACGGAACAAAACATGAGTTAAAAACTTATTTTAAGTAAAATTTATGTATTCAACTTACCACAAGTAGTCTAAGGAATGTATTCATCACTTCCTGAGAAGGAAATATCACTCAGATCGTTCAAAACCTCTTCCATTTCGTCATCATCCAAAATGAGATTATCAATCTTGCATGTTGCTTAGTTCTGTTTGGCTGGCTGTAATGTTGCCACACTAACATCCAACCAAAACGAAATTTCCTTTTTTTCTCAGCTGATTTTACCAGTATCGCTTAGTTCGTTATTGCAGACCGTAGGATATCAAAATCTGCACCATGGACTACCAATAGTCTATATTTTGACAAATTGGCGCTTACTTCACTTTGGCGTTGTACCGACCAAATGTAGGCCTAAGCCAACATAACTATATTATTCATAAGAAACCCTTCACAAAAGAGAAGAATTTATTTCACAACATAGAAGTGAAAATGACAGTTCTTAGCAAATTTGAAACTATTCCCTGAAAGTGAAAATCCACCACTTCTTTCTCCGATATTTCCTGTGACTGAAGAATTATGAGTTGCAGATGCTGATGCAATACTGTTAGATATGGTGGATGTTGACATAGAGGGCATTTCTCCCAAAATCAGTTTTGATACCTTCTTTCTTCTTTCCATTGAGTCTTCAATGTAACCTTCAGCAACAGAAGATTGCCAGCCTCCAAGATGTTTTAGCATAATTAGATCCGCTCCATCAGCTACAAGCATTGCAGAAGTACATCGGAAGCAATGACCAGTGTACAGTTCAGTGTTGGGAAGCTTCAAATAATCTCTACTATTGCAGGCATTCTACCAAACGAATGTACGCCAACACAGTATACTTTTTATTTCTGTAAGCTACAAAGAAATAATCATGTTGTATGCTTAATGGATGCAAAGCAGCATACTTGCAGTACAAATCCATAGGATTAACAGCATTTCCTTCCACAACAACACTTTCATACACACTGTTCCACCTGGTTACATTAGGGGTTATAAGCAACCTTTGAAATGTCGACTGTATTGAGTCTGCCACAACAGTGCTTCTTTGCTTATTCCATAAAGCCTGGCAGCGAGCGAAAGATGATCGGGCAATTTTTTTTAAAACCTCCATCTTCCTCTGCTTTTTGGCTGTCCTATAAAACAATAAAATCAACTGAAATAAATACTAAAGACTAGAGAAAACTATACCACATTGTTCCCAAGCACAAGTGCATCAGATTCATCTTAAGTTTACATAATAAAGATAAATGCAGTTTGCTAGGGGTGTCCACGGGGAGGGGGTTAAGACGCAGAGTGTGTCATTGGAATTTCTAGTGGGGTTGAAAATTGTTGCAAAATTAGCACCTCAAATTATGTTGAAAATAAAAATGGTCGAATTTTACCGGTATGTCTTCAAAAAGTAATAAAAACCTGTTCTATTTTCGATCACTTGAGTTGTATATGCTGACTTGGCTGGTTGGGATGATACAAAGTTATAGGGGGTAAGTCTTGAAGCTATGAGGGGTGGGAACCCCTGAGCTTGCAGTGATTTGATAAGATATTTTACATTCATAACTTAAATTTCTAGTTTTATAAGTATTAAATTCATTATTACCTTGACTGCTACCAAATTAAGGGTATGTGCAGCACACCTCTGGTGTGGCGGAAGTGTATGATCTAATTAATTTTCGCCCTCATCTAGAATAGATGATACTTCGACGAACTCTATTTCAGGTTCAATGTCTTCAACTTCACTTTCCTCAGACTTTATTCCGAACATTCTGTAAAGAAAGCCAAGAACTATACTGGTAACCAATAGGTTACATTAAAATTTAAATACTAAATCAATCTAAATTGAAATGAAGTACTTACGTGAAAGCTTTAACAAAGTTGCTGCCATTATCTGTCACACATGACACCACCTTGTTTTGAATGTTGTAATCTTGGTGCACTCGCTCGATTGCAGCAGCCAAGACATCGTACGTGTGTCGTCCCACGAGCCTTTCAACAGTTAACATTGCTGATTTTCGTTCAAGGGTATCACTGTCAACCCAATGTACAGTGACGCCTAAGTAAGCTCTACTGAAATGTGTCCAGCCGTCCAAAGTTGTGGAAACTGCATGTACTTTAGCTAATTCTGTCAATAGCCTTTTTCGCAAGCTTCCGTACTGCTCTCTAATCCTCACAGCAACATTCTTCCTACACATAACAGATCTGTTTGGAGCTAGGCCCTTTACTAACTTAATGAAGGATTCTTCCTCCACAACTGAAAAAGGCTGGACAGAATTGCAGACAAAGTTCTGACTGGCTGTGTTTGGAGTAAAAGGCAACGTTTGTTGTTTTTTTTCTTTCTTTTGTGTTGTCAATTTCACTGGAAGTCTTCCTTTTCTTTGCTTGTTGTTGCAGCTGCTCCATTTCCACAACTTTAGATGGATGAATCCTCTGAAATCAAAACGAAACGGAATGAAATAGCCCATGATGTCCCGTAAAAGGCTAGGGCCTCCTTGCTAGAGGGGTAGCTCGATCTACTTCTCAGAAAACAAAATTTCCAGTAGGCCTAATTTCCCATTGAACATTTAAAATAATTATAATATTCAAACTTAATGTTTTAGGCGAAATGGAAGAATCGGCTACCACTAAACCTTGGCCCTCACTCCACTCTCCGCTGCTCAATGCTTGCACCAAAACTGAAATTTCTCATGTATTAAAGCTCTCTAATGCTACGTTCACACTGAGGAATCTGTTGCAGACACAAATACTCCAAATACATTTCCGTGATCTTTGTATCTGGATACTTATCCTATGTACATGTTCTTTGCACAAATATCCCATGTGAACGTTCACACCGAGGAATTTGTTGTCAGGCACATCTATGGCTTTAGATGCAGAACTTTTACTTCTTTCTGCTTTTGAAGTATTCATGATTCACCCAGAACAAGTATTTAACTGAAAAACACTCTATTTACGGAAGAAAATGACAATATTATACTGTACTAATGCTGATTAAATCTTCCGAGCTCTAGGGGTCACGTTAGTAGGCCGTTAAAACGCGGCAATGTATATTTATCCTATCTGGGTACGGTAGTCAGTATTTTTAATTCTGAATTTTATGGTAAGAATGGTTTATTAAACATTGATGTTTCAGCTTTAATAACATTCTTTAGCGGAGCGTGTTTTATGAGCCCTGAGCTTCGGATCAGGCTGCCGGCAAGTGACGCAGGGATAGCGGATAACTTTGATTCACCACAGTCAGTGTAGAAAGGGTTTGTTTAATCTCGCAAAATAACAGTATATTCATCATTAAAATTGTATATTATTGTGCTTAATTTGTTTATAAGAGGTCTAGAGGTGCTGACCCTTCATTTAACACATATGTGACACCTTCGTAAAAAATCTGCTTTAAGATCACAGACACATTATCTGCCATGAATCCCCCTAGGCCTAATTCAATTCTGATGCTGTTCTAATATCTCTCCTATCTCATCAATTTTCTCAGTAAGTCCATGTAGATGCTCTCTTGATTATTTTGTATTAAACACAGAATCTATTCAAGGAGGAAGAAAGTGTGCCTACAACTTAGGCCTAAATTCAATTTTCTACAAAGGTATTACAAATGAGAGGGAGAATACTTCTATTTTTTTTCCTAGTTCGTCTTATGTTCTGTTTAGAACACTCCATAGCAAAATATCTGCGATTTTGTAAAATAAAAGAGTCAACATAGCAATATATCTCATGGGATTGACCATAACCACAAACAGCTGACAGTCATCAGTCAGAAGAAACATGACTACAGCACATGCACAAAGAGTATTTTCGCTGGGATCTGTTCAATGTTTTCACTTTCGGAGCGTAAACAAGAACTTGTGACGGAACTTTGATTCTGGTACATTTTATTCACAATTTCTGTCTGGGGACTAGGAATATGTTCGATAGGTTTACGACTTGTGGCAAATAGGTTGTTATACATGTACCCAGACACATATTCTTGCAACAAATTCCTCAGTGGGAACGTAGCATAAGAACCATTAACATAAACTGATACCACCTACTAATCAAAATTACTTCCATCCCCATCTTGCAATCCCTAATTCCTATTATGTCATTTTTATGAAGCATTAACAGATGAATTTTCCCTTCATTGCTCACCATTCACTCGTGGCGTAGTGGTTAAGGCTGTTAGCTACGGTGCTAGTGGTCCTGGGTTCGTATACTGGTCGATGCATAACATTTATAGTTCGGAATAGTATAGGTCCTAGCCCCAAGGTAGGTTGGTTGAAGAGGTGAGAGATTTTTTTTTTTCTCAGTTTCGCCTTTTACATAATAGATGGTGTTGCAAGTAGGCCTAGTTCAAATGTCGCTGCTAGTTGTCTCCCTGGCGGGTCCCACTAGTGAGGAGTGAAGAGCTAGGGTGTAGCAGATTCTTCCGTTTTCCCATGTTTTATTCCTTCTTACTTCCAGTTTAATTAACCATACAATTTGAGCGCATGGTGTAAATATCAATGGAGTTTAATAAATAATTCATAAAAAAAATTAACCACATAATAATATGTAGAAATACGAGCACACTAGGACACCTATAGCCTATTAAAAGATGGCTATGTTAGGCCTACTGCTTGCAAGTAGCAGCCAGCAGAACAAAGGACCTTCTGGCATCCCGACCTTTTTGTAATCATGCATTAAGCAATGTGCCACAATCAAAGCTTTAGCGGAATAAAAATTTCTATAAATAATTATTGATGCATTATTCTTAATCGTACTTGCATGTACTTACCGTTATATGCTTCCGTAAATTTGATGCTGTGCTCCATGCAGACTTGAGTATCTTGCTCGCTCCTGAGCAAAGTTTACATTTCACACTCATGTTATCTTTATTTTGAGGGCCAAATAACTCAAAATATTTACTGAGATAAGGGAAAGGAAATATCGCCTTACCCTCATCCCCACACAATTCTTCCTCTTCCATTGTCTTGAAGGCCAAGCTAACACGAAACAAACCAAACCTTTCTCCACAAAACCGCAAGAAAATGTGAGACACAGAACACGATGTGAGAACTAACGGACCAGGTCACGAGAGCGTGTGTCCTTTTCCCGCGCGTTTCAACCGCCTGTAGCGCTTAGTTTCGCTGCAGCAAACTAGGGTTTAAAAAAAATTAACGTCATCAGTTCATACTTAAGAATTCACCACCGATGCAGCGATCGCAAGTGAGTAGAAGAAAACAACGTTGCCAAATTTTCAATTCGATACAATATCGATTACTACAATGTAACGATTACAATTTTATTTTCAGAAGTAAATTACCAGTAAAAATTACATTTTTCAAAAAGTAACGAATACAAGTAAATGGGCTCAAAAAAGTAATCGTTACTGTAATCCGATTACTTTTACTCAATTACTTCCCATCACTGACAGTAGACAACTTGTAACACTTCAACTCTTCTTCTGTAGAACTTCTCCATAGAATTGTCTGTAGGTATCGGTCTCTAGGACAGAGGCGTAACAAGGGGGGGGGTTTGGGGGTTTGAACCCCCCCCCCATCGATTAAAAAAAGAAAAATTGTACATTTTTTTTAAGTCTGCTTATAAATTACTTAATATGAGTATAAAGCGTGGGAAGCTTAAAACTCGTTATTGTGCATCTTAATTTTTAAAATATTCTGGAGGAGGACCCCCAAACCCCCCTCTCCCTGGGGGTATTCCAGACCCCCCGGATGTTATAACCCCCCCTGCCCATATGGTCGGCCTGGTTACGCCTATGCTCTAGGATCGAGTACTTGCCTATACAGCCATTTCATAATTAAGGGTGGGACAGTTTGACACATATTAATAGACTTTTCAAAAAGAGGAAATTTCAATAAAACTGTTTTACACTAATGCAGTTCCTCCTTTCTAACTATGCTAAACTTTATGACCTTAAACATTCATTATTACTTGAGTATTTGACTTTTAAATTTTTGTTATGGGTGGGACAGAATAGTGACATTCATTTCCTTTGTATGAATATATGCACAAATTTCTGCTCTGTTTGTAGATATTTTCAAACTTATTTGGTTTGCACTTTCATAACAGATCCTCTCTATAACAAACACTTGCATTTAAAAAAAAAATTGTACTTAGTATTTATAGAGAATATACATTTAAAAATTTTATGACCATTATGGGTGGGACAGTTACGGGTGGGACAAAAAGATTTAATGCAAGTTTTAGGTAACTTATGAATTATGTTTAATGCAACATGAACAATTACTATTACATATGTTGTCTTTTAAACTTATTTTACTACTAAATCCATGTAAAGCCTAAATCCATGTTTCTTAGTGATCAATGTAAGCCTAATAACGAAGTAACCACATAAATAATCAAATATAAAAAATTTGCAAGATTATAAAAGAAAATTTATAAATTCAACTTCATACTTAAGAATAATATTTAAGGTATTTTGTTAAACACTTAACACTACTTATCTTCCAAAAGAATATTTACCAGAACACCAAATACAAATGTGGCTGGTTAATAAGAAGCAGTGTGATACAAACAAAAGAACATATAGGCTATTAGATCACAAAAAATACTTCAACAAATACTTCATATTCAATAATAACCTTCTCTGATAATCAGATCTCCTTGAAAAACATATGTCCTCTGCTATTCATAATTTTAGGTGGTGAACTTTTGTCACCACTTTGGAGTCCTCTGCTGACCTTTCTATGTCATTCTCATCTTGAGGCCAAACCCATTTCCACTTCTCTTCATGTACTTAACCAGTATCTGAGAATTTTGAGGGACTATTTCTTCAACTACTGCTACAAAGCTTTTCAACATCTTTTCCTTTGACCGAATGTTATCAACCTCAAGTTGCAGTTCTACGAAATCACCAGTTTTCAAAGTATTAGAAGCACTGTGCTGTTGATCAGGTGACTGAGGAAAAACTTTCACTACTGAAGTTTCAGATCCTGTTACCAAACTGATTAGTGAGCCCTTCTCGAAAGGAACAAAATAGTGGAAGCTTTGGATCTTTGGGATAGGTTGCACATTGAATATTCTTTTACATAGATCTCATAACATTCTCTTATTGTCATGAGAAAGATACGCTTCTGCTTAGTGCACTTTTCACCGGTATCATCTCTCATAGAAATAGTATCTTAGTATCTATTTTTCCTGGTAACTGGTGACATACATCATCTCTGTCATAAAATGCTCGAATCTTTTCCATTATTTCGCTGCTTATGGCTGGCCTTCCAGGTTTTACCTTCCCAGCAGTCAAGAATTTCTTTAAATTAGAAAATTCATTTTGAGCTAATTTTTTTATTACTGCCCTCCTTTTTGATGGACTTTGTGGCAAAGAGTTTTTGGCTTTGCTAACTGCTTTTCCAAAAGAGCTGTTAGTTTTGTAGCTTCCTTTTTCTGGGGATGTTGATGCATTCTGATTACTCTCAGGTGTATTCACAGACTTCTGTTTCATCTGCTCCCTGTATTTTGTTTTGCGTGTTGTTTCAGCAATTTGCTTCCTTTTTAATGTAAAAGCATTTTCTGCACATTTTGATTTCATATTCACTCTTCTCTTCTTGTCTCGTTCTCTTTCCTTGGCAAGATAAACTTCATACACCACAGGATCTGCTTTAATTTCTCTCGAAATTTTTTCACTCTTTCTTTCTTGGATGATGCAGGAAATGACATCTGGTAAGAGAAAAAGTGATTAGACTTACATAATCAAAGAATCAAGACTATTTAATAGTGAGTTAAATTTGTAGTGTACAGTATTCGTTAAAAGGAATTAGTTTTATATGTCCCACCCGAAATGCCTATAGCTGTCCCACCCGTAACATTTACTATGTCCCACCCGTAATGCTGTTTTCCAGTGAAAAAAACAAGGAAACTTGTTTTTAAAATATAGTGGGCATTTGAGCACATGTTTTGGGTTTTGTTTGCACAATATGAAAGGAAACCTAACATTATTGACTTGCCATTAATAAAAAATGTGGTTTTAGCATTATGGGTGGGACAGATGCTATATAAACAATAAAATGTAAATATAATATAGTTCAACAAACCTTTTGTTCAAACTATCCAGTTAACTTGATGCTCTATGTCTGAACTTCTGAATACCAAGCTAGAAACAATTGCTGTAATCAGTTAACAGCTGTAAATATTAAAATGAAAACATGCATAGGACTAGAACTATCGATATGAGAAAAAGTCTCCAATTTAATAACGAATTGTAAAAAAAATAAGTCAAATTACAAACAAGTGAATTACATATTCAGAAACTTCAGAGTTTTAGCTTTAATTTGATATCGCTTATGAGTGTTTTCAAACATTTTGAAAATTCATATGAAATTCCATTATTTTATGAAATGGCTGTATACATTATTGCAATATTCGCAGTCATTGCTACTGGATACTTCCTGAATCGAAGGACAATGGAGTACAACTCTTCCTGAACAGCAGGACCAACACAAAGTAAATCATTCAATGAGTAATTATTGGAAGACTTGGCAGAACCATCAAAAACAACTCTAATTTTAGTTGAGGAACTATTAGGTTTAAAAACAGCATGATGCGGAATGAAAAATTGAGTAGAATCATCAGACATGCCACACAACTCCATATGACCTAGATCCTCATACTCCTCCATAAATTGTGCATAATCATGATGCAGTTTTTCATTAGATTCAAATTTCCTTTCAAGCAGACTCTTTCTTTTTTTAGCTTGTCTGAAGGAATTTCCAATAGAAACTGCTAGGTGAACAGGAAGTTGAACTACAAATCGACCATCAGAAGCTCTCAAAGTATTTTCTAAGAAATGTTGCTCACAATATTTATCTTCCTTTGTTTGAGGAATCTGATTTATTTCCTCTAATTCTCAAAATTTTCGAAGTTGATTATCAAGCATATCATTTCTGCTTAAACAACTCATAACCTCATTGTTATGACAAAAAGAACGCAGTGGCATTTTGCCAGATAGAACATAACCCAGATGAATGTTTATCAACTTGGGATGACCCTTGTGCTTAAAGGTTTCACTAATCACAAGTTGTAAAAAATCACAAGATGTAAAAAATGTAAAAATTCATAATCAGCCAATGCAATAACAGTTGGCAATGACCAATCTTCATATTGAATAGGAGCAGTAGGTACGAGACCAGTAACATTGTCAAGAACAGCGCAGTTCACATTAAACTCATAGTTGCTAATTCTGGAATGTACATTAACTGAACAGTTGTGCATAACTTTTGAGGCACAAAACTCATTAATTCCATGATTTATGTATAGCGTAGAGCTTTTCACTGGTACTCACTACTAAATCAGTGAGTACCAGTGAAAAGCTCTACGCTATACATAAATCATTAAGATTATCGCTACAGAATGGACAAAACTCAAGTCATTAATTCCACTAACAGAACATTTATTCTTGACTAATGATAGGTGCAGCTTCTTCACTAAATTAGTTGATATGAAAGACATTTGGCTTCCAGAATCCAATAAACCTCGACATCCAATAAGATCACCATTCTTGGCTTCAACATTTACAGCTACAGTTGGCTATGTTCTGACCTTTTCACGAAGTATAGCTAGATACATTGCTAACATTGGAAGTGGCATTAGTATTGTTATTAGCATTATCAGCATGTAACAGTTTATGATGTCTTTTGCTACAAGTGGTACATCTGGTTTTACACTTAGCAAACACATGGGATCCTTTCAAACATGAAAAACAAAGTTTGTTTTCTTGAAGAAATTTTTTTTCTACAAGAGAAGCAGCTTTAAAATCTTTACAATCATGCAGTGAATGGTTATTTCTGTTGCAAAATATACAACTTACAGAATTTACATTCACAGTTAGATCTTTACTTGCAGATATGGATGATTTAATCCTTGGATCACTGGGATTATTTCTGTACTCAATCATTTCTAAAGCTTGAGCTTTGTTTTCAATGAATGCAATGAGATCTTGTAGAGAACTGAACTGATCATTTGCTGTTTTCAATTCCCACTCTTGTCTGTATTGTTTCCTTAATTTTTCAAGAATAACTTTGACTAGTATCACATCATGCAATGGTACATTAGGTTTAAATGATTCTAATGCCCTTTTATTACTTGTTACATTAATTACTAGCGATCTGTATTTACTAGCTCTCTGGTGTCATTTGCCTGGATATTCCAAGGGGGTGGGAGTGTAGCCTCTGTGGGGATTGAAATGGTAGCTAGCTCCTGGTTCAAGTGTTTCTGTTGTTAAACCTTTGGTGGGTTTCTTGAAAGTTTTGGTGCCATTAATGACAATCAGTAAGCAGTTAGATGTGAAATTTTGTTGTAGCCTGTTTTTGGTGGATTTGCTTGGGCCGTCTGTTGATTGCTTTGGTCTCCATTGTGGGGGTGTGGATGCCTAGCTGAGTGCATTTTGTCACAACACTACCAACACGAGACAAAGATATGACCTAACCTTGTTGAGATTGCATTCCGTAGGACTTAGTCAAAAGCAGAAATAAGCATAAAATAATAACAAGCAAGCCACCTTTTCTGAAATCCACAACTTACAAAATTTAATTATTTTCACCTAAAAATTTAACAAGCCAAGTTGAAAATGGTATGAAAACTAGAGAATCGTTTCACAAGATAGTTTACACTATTAAAATTAATCTATTGGATGTAAGCACAATCTTTCATTCAACCCTTCCCTTAAACAATAATTTCTAATCTCAGGCTGGATTGGTTACATTAATAAATTTCATTGTGAAGCTTTTAAATTTTCATCTAGTACACGTATAAAATATTTGTACCTAGGTAAAATGAGTTTCCGCCAATGTACTAATAACAAGCAAGGACAGATAACGACAATGTGTTCTGAATATGAACAAACTTCGATGCAAATCTAGAATATGGTTTTTATTGAAATCTTATGTTGTAAAAAATGTTTCATACATTCATACAATATATTACTGTTAATAGTAAAATTTATGTAGAAGTTGTGTGTTTATATTTAGTCATTTAACTTTGGCCTTGTCAAGTTCTTACAACATCATATAAAGTTTCATACAATCAATATTGCACATAATTTTTAGTAAGATTACAACACATTCATATAAACCAGAGTAAAACTCTGGATGACATGAAAGATGGGAGGAGATACAGCAGATTGAAGGACGAAGCTGGAGATAGGGAACACTGGCGTCAGAAATTCTCCATACGAAGACATGGACCTGCCACTAGGCAGAATACTAAATAATAATAATAATGAAACTCATTGTGCAAATGATAAAATTACAAAAATTATCAAATGAAATGTATGTAACATTTCTTGTTAAAAGCCTTCTGTTCTAATTTCTGGAATAAAGTGTTTGTTGTAAGCACGAATAATTTAAAAATAACTGATCGTGTGTATGGCTAAACCCTCTCTTGTTGACATGGATTGTGAAAGATATGTTCACTTGCTGATCACTCGTTGAGTTTTTAAAATTACATAACATACATTTTCCTACAAGATACCTTTTAAGTCTGTAGTAAACCTGGCATTTTTCTTCTATTTCTTGACAATATATATTAGTTTTCTCTTGATTGAAATTCTTGAATAAAACAGTTCTTGAAGGCACACACAATTATATCATTGATCTTGCATGAGATTTCTTGTAATTTCTTCATATTCAGTAGTTTCAACGTCGTTATGGTCGATTCAAATGAAATGCATTTCAATACACGTCGGTATCATCTTCAATCAATCCTAAAAGCGATATTAAGAGGTTATTAAATAGTTAATATTCAAATAAGTAATATGGTTAAAATGATTTATTATACCTACGTTTGAGTATGAGTTTCTTGCTGGAAGCTACCACTTGCTATGGTGGCTTATAGGGTACTGACTCCTGAGTTAAACTTCTTTGTGTTTTATAATTGGCATACAGTTCATAGAGGGAGTTGTGTTTTCGTTGATGATATTGGGTTTATTTAAAAAGATTTTCAAGTGTATTTAATTTGGTGCTCTAGTTATGTATATGAATTATCTCGAGACTGTTATCGATATCGTTTAAAGTGTGGTTGTTGGTAATTAAATGATTTTCATACGCTGATTTAATTCTGTTATATTTGAAATCTTTAACATGTTCATTAAATCTGACTATAAATGATCTTCCTGTTTGGCCTATATATACCTGCTTACAATCTTTGCATGTTATCTTATAAACGCCACATATCTAGTAATGTATCATTGTTGTTTTTCTGTTTTTTTGAGATTGTTGTTTGTCTTGTAAGCAATTGTGAGATTTTTTTGTTTGAGTGGTTTTACTATTTTGTGTATCCTGTTATCTGTGAAGTTGAATGTGATGTAATTGGAGTTTTCGTCTTTATTATTTTCTTGTTGATTGTTTAATGTAGAAATAGGGTTTAGCTTTTTACTGATTTTGTTTTTTGTTTTCCTTAGAATGTCAAATATGAGAGCATCTTTGAAACAGTTATTGTTTGCGATTTGCAAAATAGTTTGAAGTTCTTTGTTGTAGTTTTGTTTGTTCATAGGGATATTTAATAATCTATACATCATACTTTTTGGAGCTGCTCTTTTATGACTGTCCGGGTGATTAGAATTCTTATTTATTATATTGTCAGAGAAAGTGGGTTTCCTATAAATGCTAAAATCAAGTTTTTTGTTATGAAACTGTATACAAACATCTAAGTAATAGATTTTGTTATTGACTGCTGCTTCTAGTCTTTGACAGATGTATTCCGACTATAATGGCTGGGCATTGTTGGGAAGCTCATTATATGGGCTCGAATCAAATCCCGGACATAACTGTCAATCGCGTGAGGTCTATTTGTATGTAATCCTCTACCATCTTTAGGGGCAATCTCTCCACTTTTTATTTTGCATTGGATTGTTTGTACTCGGCGTCGTGTTATCATGAAAATGTTGCAGAAAGTTTTTAAACACACTCGTTTGCCGTCAACTTTGTAATGAAATGTAGCCAATCTTCTTGAAGTTTGTTCCGTTTTCCCCTTTCTTCTTCTTACAGGTTCACATATTGTGATGTGTTTCAGGAGAACTAATGACTGATTGTCATATGAAAGATGGTAAAATGTTTCGTACAACTCAGTCACATACTGGAGGCTCAAGTTTTTGCAGTCCTTCTTACAAAATTGGTTACAGGCTGTAGCCTAGAACAGACAGAAAATAAAAACTCGTAATATATGCAGCTATTCTACTGTAGGTAGGCCTATCCATATACTCTGGAAATATTAAGTATACCGTATTGGCCCGAAAATAAGACGACCTCGAATATAAGACGACCCTGAATTTTTGAAGGGTAGTTACGAAAAAATAAATAAAATAGCTTATTAGTAGGCCTACATTTTGCTTCACATAAAACAGAAGTTTGAAGTTCATGTCGTAACTTCTTCTCTCGCCTTTATTTACGCATTGAGACAATGAAGAT
Organism: Ectobius pallidus; assembly: GCA_964059195.1. Lineage (NCBI taxonomy): Eukaryota > Metazoa > Arthropoda > Insecta > Blattodea > Ectobiidae > Ectobius > Ectobius pallidus. The sequence continues at coordinate 25,219,674 of CAXKWD010000005.1, read as the reverse complement.
TCTTTCTTTTCCACATGGTCTGCCATGTTGGTGGTCAAACAAAGCAAATAGATGCCAAGCAGTGCAGTACACGGCAGTACAAGGAGAAGCACGAATTCGGGAACAATAAAATTCGGTAATTTCCTCGCGACTTTGACCTTGGATCGGACGCACACCATTTGCGTGGGGATACCCGCTACACACACACGTGCACAGCTGCATTCATGATTGGAGAGTTGTTGAGTCTTAGGCTCCGCATATAAGACAAGTATAGTTTTTAAAAGCACATTTTCAGGGAAAAAACATCGTCTTATATTCGGGCCAATACGGTATTATGTATTACACTTATACAGTAGAAAAACTTTCAGTCGATAGATTATAATACGAATACTTACAGTAACTGGTGCAGATTTTGCAGGAATCTCTTTTCCCTGTCTATTCACATAAGATTTTCCACTGTCTCGTAGACGCTTACGCTTCTTATCTTTCCATTCTGCAATATTCAGAACCTTTTTCCGCTTATTTAAGCTCTCCTGGTCACTGGCAGTAACGTTCAAACGGTCCATGTTGCACAGCACAACGAAACTGCCCGAATGCTAAACACTGACTGATGTTAGGACCAGCGCTCGGCTACATTCCACGTTCTTCCACTGTGTCAGTGCCAGAACAATATGTTTCTGCCATCTACTGGTTCCTCTTATAACTACCAAGGAATGTCACGATGCACCACAAGCATCATACCTCACCGTTCCACACAAAAACTGAATTTTAAGCAAATGTAACATACCTCGTTCTTCCAGCCTCGTTCTTCAAGGTGTAGCTGATATAGTTTTCCATTTAAAAAAGACTTTTTCTTATGTCGAAATCGTATTTCTCTGTTGATCCGTATGTATTGGGCTGTTTTCACTGGGTGTATAGCTGATTTTGTTTTAGAATTGGATTTAATATTAATATATTTGGGATTAATCCTCTAATTTTTTCATGTTTTATTGAAATAAATGTTGGATATTGTTTTGTGTAATTTCCTTTTGTTATTGTTAAAATCATTAATAATTTTCGCCTGGCTAGCAATAGAATCATTGATAAACTTAATTGTGAAGCTTTTAAATTTTCATCTAGTACACGTTGTATAAAATGAGTTTCCGCCAATGTACTAGTAACAAGCAAGGACGGATTGTTTAGTTTTAAACTCTGTTGAAGCATTATAAGAACATTAAAATCTGAAGACACAATAACACATCCCATTGACTAACTACAAAATTCAAGAAGCTTCCATATAAATAAATCGCACTTAAGACTTGCCTAGCCGTTCCTCTCTGAGCTAGAAACAATCATAAATCTCAAATAACAGAATTATACATCATGCTTTTAGAATTTGGAAACTCTGCTGTATGCGATGACTGAAGATTAGTTGTTGCCCAAAGACCTCAGTCGTCCAAGGGTACCCATCTGAAGAGTCCGCATCTTGACTCTCAGAGTGTACGAATCTTCTAGTTCCGAGACCCAAAATGAAGACATCCATCCCCATCGAGGATATTTTGCCTAAAGGAGATAACAGACTGATAGGTCTTAAGTTTTAATGAAATTTTGGTTTGGTGCCTTGCTTGGAAATGTAATGTCTTTGGCTTCCCTCCACTCTGTGGGAAAATTACTAAACTTTAGGCAGCCATTATAAATATGAGTTAATATAACTAGAGCTTTTTATGAAGGAATTTTAAACAACCTGGTTGTAGATGATCAGGTACTGCAGCTTTCGTGGGATTAATTTTTTCTGTGATTTTTTAACTTCCAATTTAATGGATAATTTTGCTTAATATTTGCACCTGCTTCTAGCCTTTCTGCAGCTTCATTTTCCACCTCTTCTCTTTCAATTTCAACAACATTATGTAGCCTAAATTGTTGTTCTAAGGTATCAGCTATGGCATTGGCTTGATCGACTGGGTCCACTGGTGCCATGAATTACTGTGGGTATAGAGTTCAACATAGACTTAGTTATGTATCTTGTTAACTTCCACGTTTTTTCTCACATTCTGTTGACATTCTTCCAGTTTGTTTTCCCAGTTTTCATTGCTGAGTTGTCGTATATTTCTTTTATTGTTTTCATGACCCAATGCTGCTTTGGCTATGGGATTGAATGTTCTGATCCATCTGTTTCTGATTTCTTTTTTTTAAATATCTAGTAACCGTTCTATTTCCTCAGTTATGTCAAAAGGGTTGTGCGATTCTGCTGTCTGTGTATTTTGAGTATGAGGATTTAAGGCGGTTATGAGGTCTGAAATATTAGGATCAATTTCATCTACCGTTTCATTGTTTATATTTGGGGTACTTAGTTTGCCAAGCACCACCTGATAAGCCTTCCAATTAGTATTTTTATGGTGTACTTGGGTGGTGTTGTACACTTGACACCTATTATTAGGAGGTGAGTTGGCAGGTAGTCTGATGACATTTCACCTTTTAACTTGTGTGGTGTTTGAAATTATGACATTTTTGTATACAACGATATCTAGTATATAATTTGCTGCATGTATGTGGTGATAAATGTAGTGGGGGCATTGACTTCTAAGTCATTTATTTTGTGAAGTAGGGTACTACCAGCTGTATTAATAATTTTACTGTTCTAGACAGTGTGTTTGGCATTTGAATCACTTGCCAATATACATTTATCTGTTAGAATCAACAATCAGTAATATCTTGAACAGCTAACAACCTTCCAGGAGGTTTGTAGACAGATGCAATAAGTATCTCCACATTATTTATGGGTACTGTGACTCCAGTTGCTTCAATAGAAGTGGCGGGAATTGAATGGCCTATGTGGGATTCCTCGTTTAATCACAAAGGCAGTACCACCTCCTGGACCAGGTTCTCTGGCATTGCAGTAAATGATGATATTTTGAATTTTGAATTTGTGATAGGCCTTTAAAAATGTTTCAGCTAGTAGGAAGATGTCAACTTCGTACTTTTGCAGGAACAAAAATTTCGCAGTTCGTCAAGTGCATTCATAGATATAAATAATTTCTCAATTCCATTGTCAGTTGCTTTAAACCGCTCATAAGCTTTTATATCAGCTTTGAAGTACAGCATGAATTCTCCATCTTGTGATGATGCACTGTTTGTAGTATGTGCCTGAGGGGCTGCCTAAAGTGGTGAGTCGGCAAGCTGGGGAATGCTGCTTCCGAATAAGTTAAGTCAGGAGTCACTTTCCTTGCTGCTGGGAGAGTTCGAGCATGGTGGATTCTTGGGTCACTCTCTCAAAGCTAGATCGGCCTTGGTATCCTGATTGTTGATGTGTGTGTCCTCTTTTCTCTTTTTCTTGTTAATTAGTCTGTAACCTCCGTAGTTAGCAGGGTGAGGACCACCGCAATTACAGCAAGTAGTCTTTGCATTTTGTGTATCATTCTGTTGGCAGGTTTTGTCCAGGTGTCCTCTGCTGCAGAATACACAGCATGTTAGTGCATTGCAGTTTTTCCATGTATGACCCAGTCGTTGACATCTGTACGACTTGTTGCTTGGACTGGTAGACTACAACACATACTACATAGTGTAGTAGTCTGTTGATCTTGTAGACTTCGCAGCTTGTGTCATTCTTTGGCAGGTCAACTAAGGTACATTGGTATTGGTACTCTACCTGTGTCGTTCTTATTTCAGGCGGACATCTCAACTACTGCACTTGAATCACTTCTGGTCCAGTGTTCAAGGGCTAATTTAATGTTCTCTGTGAGTACATCTCCTGGAATGCTGCAAATAAATACTCAGAAGTAAAATACTCTACATTGCGTTCCTTGCAATATTTCTCAACTTTCTCCCTGTCTTCAACAGAAGAGAGGTGGACTTAGTTTCGTCTTGCCTATTTATTATTTTAGGAAAAATTTCGAGACTTTTTACAGTTTCTTTGGTAATTCCATTAGATTTGTTTTTGCCTACTAGCACAATAGGCGGAGGTTGGGCTCGCTTTACAGGAACCTTGGAAGTGGAACTTTCCTCCTCATTGTTACTTTCTGTTGAAGCCTCCTCATTCAACGGTGCAATCATGTTTCCATCCGAGGTGGGTGCTGCCTGCAGTTTACCCACAGTTCTTACTGTGTGTTTGGGAGTTATAGACCCATCCTGATGCCCTTTGCCTTCACTTGGATGACTGAATTTGTAAAAGGATATTGTACTGTGGAAAATTCCCAGCAGCATGTCCAAGTATCCCACATTTATGTCCAGTTTCTTGCAATGTGCATAGTGTAAGCTGAGATTTTTACTGCTAGTAGTCTTAACCAACATTTCTTGAGGCGTGTCAAGAATTTTCACTAGCTTCGAGAGGCCTTGATGCAGGAACCCTTCTTCCATGTTGGAGCTGAAATCCAGATACTCAGCCAGAAAATGTTTCCTTTGCTCCCTCCAGAAGACTGGCAGATCAATTTCTTCCTCCATGGCAGTTGGCGATTCTATGATTTTTCTACCAATCTTTCTCAATGAGTGGACATTATTCTCTGTTTTCCTTTGAATCTAATGTGGGGAAATTCAAATTGTTTAATTTAGATCCTGTTGCCCAGTTGCAGTGATACAGGGTGTGGTAGAATAAAGGTGAAGACAGGGCCAGAGGTTGCTCTGACCTGCCCCAGAAAATGGGCCAGGCTAGAAGCAATGGGATGTGTGGGCAAGGGCAGTTATGGTGTATGATGAACAGGTGGAATCACACACTTACCTCGTACATGCTAAAGTGCATTATTATTACACAAAGTGAATGCAGTAGAACAGATGGATCTCAGCTTAGAAATAGTTCTGAGTGCAATCCGCCAAGCTGGTGAAGACTCCCTGCACGCCAGTAAGCAGTGCAGTAGTGGCAAAGTTGCCTTCTGGTAACAGCTAGCCTCCTCAGCTCGCAGAAACCGGTGAGACCAGATCCAACCTTCTTCCTCAGGATCCGGACAATGAATGTGTTGTGTGTGGAAGCTTGGGGGTTGTTATTGTCTTCTTTTATGGTTGAAACACCTTTTAACTCAGCAGTTAGCACCAGCAGGCACTTTGGCTGTTCTGTAGATGTGTAGTGAATACATAAGTTTTTACAGTAGGCGAGATTGCTCTGTCTGGTTCCCTTGTTTGTTAATGTTGTGTCTCTAAAGTACATTAATACCTAGGTACAAACTGTACCTGCAAATAATTTATTGTAATTTTTTAATATTACTGTTTTTTATTTTTAATATCTGCTAATTACATTTTTGTAAACATTTCTAAAGGATGGGCTGGTACCAATATCTCTAACATGCTTATTGGGGTGGTTTGTTGGTTGCTCAAATAGACAGGATAAGTGTAGCTGTATTACCTATTCTATTCTGTCGACTCTGGGCATTGTTTGTTTGTTTATTTCATCTACTTGATCATTACAAAAATGATATGGAACAAGTCATATTAAAAAAGAAAATACAATACAATTAAAACAAAATACAAATAAGAATGCAATACAAATTAAATACAACACAAATTAAAAGCAGTAAAATATATTAATTACAATAAGAACTTAACCAAAGTAATCTTAAATTACACTTACTACTATAGAAAGGAAAAGAAAGCATACACTACACTACTCGTGAAATGGGGTTCCATTAACTGCAGATTCTTTAAGCATTTCTATCTGCAATAGCGGCTTTGTCATTCTAAAATTAATTACTTTTACAGTTTATCAACATCATACAAACATTTACTGATACATTTTTTCAGCTGGTATTTAAATATTGTGCCAGATAATGATTTTAATTTTGTTAGTAATTTATAGTATAGTTTAATTCCCCTCACACTGACATCTTGATTTGATATTTGCTTAGTGTGTACTGTCTTGCGATAGTCTGTTTTACTTCGGGTATTATAGGAGCGAATTTAATTATTTTTTGTAAGCTGTCTTTCAGTGACAAACAAAATTATACGATATACATATTGTAAGTGTATAGTTAATAATATATTATTCTGAATAAATACAGTATTACACAATGTTTAGCCGATGTTAGTCTACTATCAACATGGATTCCTATTAATTTATATTCATACACTTCTTCAGTATTGGTATTTTCAATCTGATTTATTTCCCAGAAAAAATTGCATTAACAATTAAAAGACTTATTTAAAAATATCTGCAAATAGTGAATAAAGCGTACAAAAACAGTCATTTCAACTCCTTCATAGAGTCTTCCTCAGGTGACACACCACACTGGACTGCTCATAAGGCAGATTAAATTTCAACATGTTAATTCGTTTGTCCACCATCGATTAAAAACATTGTTTCTAAAATATCTGTCCCTCCATTCCTTTGGAGTATCATACATTGCTTCCTCTAAGCGGTGGGGGAAATTTTACCACCTGATTTTCACTTCTCATTCTCCTCATGTCCAACCACTCTTCCCCTACATCTCCATCATATCAATTTAAACACAGTCCCTGGGTGCCAATTATACTCCATGACTCATAGACCTTTCTCTTCATACAATCGTCCTCAATTCTTAAAATATTTATATCACAAATGTTATGTTTGTTTTCTATCATATGTTGTGTGAGTCCAGTAGAACATCTATACGTTCACTAACACGAGGGTTATATGGTTACCCTATATATCCTATGTTATTATTTTCTTTACTTTTATCTTCTTTTTTAGCACTTCCATTTTGAAGACTTTTTCATATACTGTCTATCTTTCTATCACAATTCCTGCTAATCTAAGTATTTATTTATTTTCCTTTTGTAGTGCTTAGTAATTGTTGCATAGTAATTGTTGTTTAATTCTATGGTGATGTGCCAAACTCTTGTCTATATTTTCCCTTTACTTCTTTTTCTGTACACACCCAACCTCACTCCATGTTGATGTAGGGTAATCTAAGGTCCAAAAAATTAATGCTGTTGTTTACTGATTTTTCAGTTGTAAACCTCACCCTATTGTGGTAACTGTTGAACTCATCCAGCATTGTGTCCGAAATATCCTTCCTAGTTATCACTAAAATATTGAATTGATGAGATTATTACTTACACCACGTAATCCAAATTTTTATAATTTATGTACCCAATAAAATATTATGATCAACACTTTCAAATGCCTTAGATAAGTCAAGGATTACTGTGCCAATCTTTATTTTACTTTCCATTTTGAAGACTATTTCATGGATAAACTCATTTAGAGCTATAATTTAATAATATTGAGTTGGGTTTAGCACTATGCTTCACTTATTTTATAAATACCTGTACTAGTTTCGAAGACCCTCATCATTCATAATCATCAGGTTAACACCAACTGCCGGCTGGCCGTTTTTGCTGCGCTCTGGTGGAAGTGTGTGGCATTTGGCGATGAGATCTTCGTCTGATGGGATGTCGAAGTTCATAAGGTATCCTTTATGTTTGTGGATGAATATCCTTTCCCACACTGAGAGTTCCTTGTGACCTTCGACACATTTTATCAGTTTTGGATCCCGATCGATGTCATGCCCCTCATTCCAAAAATGGGCCGCTACTGCAGATTTATCCGTATTTGCGTATTTTAAATGTCTCATGTGTTCCTTTCCCCTAATCTCCAACTTTCTCTTAGTCTTACCCACATATACTTTCTCACAGTTTGTACAATTAATTTTATATATTCCTGATTTTTTTATTCTGATGGCTATGCTCTAAATTGGTGGAATTTAGTAAGTTTTTTAAAGAAAATCTATTTACTGGGGCTGTGGTTATACAGGAAATTCAAAAAAGTGTTCAGCAAATATGGTATAACCATATATATATATATATATCTTCTGGATTTAGATTTATGGGCAGCCATCTTAGAACAACTCTGATGGGCCTGTCCTGCATCGTTTGATATGTGAAGAAGACTATGTTATCCTGTTTTAGGAGATCCTTGACCTTCTTGAAGTCTTCAATGTTGTTCGTGTAATACTTTGCACCTTCACGAGCATTCACAGCTTTGAATTCTTCAGCTAGCTGATCCTGTAATTTCTTATTGATTTTGAGTGTGTTCAGTAATTCTGGTACTGTGATGGATGGAGGCTTAGAAGTCCTCTTAGGTTTGCCTCTTCTTGTGGATCTGGGTTCATTGCCTCTGTTTCCTCCTCCATGTTTTCCAGGGCAGCAAACGTGTTTTTGAGTTTGAATGGAGCGTCTTGGACTTAGGACTGGTTTTTCTTCTCATTTTGACCTCCTTAAAAGCCTTGTCGTCATCGTCACTCTCTTGATTTCTCCTACCTCTTCTTGGCATTGCAGCAGTAGTTTCGGGTGCATTCATTATTGTGTGAAGGACCTGGAAGAGTTCCTTATACAGATGCTGTAGGTAATCCTTCGTGTCCTGGTGGGCTGTCCTTAGTTGTGTGAGCTTTTCTTCTACTTTGCGAGTCAGGTTTCTTGCCTCCATAGATAAGGAGTAGTCAAACTTATTTTCCACCGTCGAACATATCAGTGTGAAGGTGCTGTTGACTTGATTGGGTAGTGTTGATACTTCCAGTATAGCGTCCTTCATTTTCTCTTGGCTGTATGCAGCGAAGGCATGGCTGTTGTCTCTCCAGAAATTGATGACCGAGAGTCCTTGAGCGGCAGTCATTTCGCATAAGTGTCTCTAATTGCCTAAGAGCTCTAAGTGCCTAGCTTCCTCTATCATGCACCTTAAGTTGGGAGTTTTGGTATAATTTGTACATAAGACAGGATTGGCATATTGGCATATCTTAATTTGGTTGTGTCTGTCCTTGCCTCATCTTTAATCAGGCAATCCGTTTGACTGTTGGCCTCTGCACAGATAATGAAGGGTGTTGGTAGCTGACATTCACGGAAAGTATAATTAAAGCATTTTCAGTGAAAACATTACTTAATGCAAGGGGCGACTTTGTAACTTTTGACTTGTATGACTGAGTGCAGAAGTCTGGTGAGCTTGTAAAATTAGGATCGTTGGCGTCCCTTGCAAGAGAAACTGTGTACAACCTGAAGTTGGTGACTACACCGTTTGCTGTCTTCTGGAGCTGTTTCACATTGAGTACCTTGAAGTTTAAATCTGTCAAGGTGTCCTCTGTAACCCCTTTCCCCACTTAAGGTCACCTCGACAACAACCTTCTTCTTTCTTCAATCAGCTGGGCACCATCTTCTTGCTACCAGAGGCTCTGAAAATACTGTGACCAGGGAGGAGGAAACAAAAATATACGAAGAGCTTGGAAGTCTTTCCAGCCTCTTCGCCAAAAGAAGAACTATCATTTAAAAATGGAAGCTAATATAAAATGTATTCAAATCTTTCATACTACAAAATCAAAATAATTGCTGTTTCTTGACTAGACAATATCTGACAGTGGAAAATGACTCTACAATATGTGTACATATATCATAAATGAAACAAAAGGATTTTACATAGAAAACTAAAGTTAATATAGACTGAAGGTCTCATAACAAACATATTTATCTGGGTGAAGCCCTATTTAAATAAAAGATAAAATCCTGGAAGAGAAACAAGTTAGTACATTTAAATATTCCCTTTTAATTTAAATACAATAGATTTAGAAACATTTAGTTAATTTAATAACCTAAATAAGCTAGGATAAATACTTCAGGCGGCCAGATAATTACAAAATGCAATGGCCTATAAAGTCATAATATAATATGACACACTTCGGTGTTAAGTACCATAAAATATTAGCTAAATCTGAAAGAGAAGAGATGGTAGGCCTAATTTTTATAAAATCAAATTTTCATACAGGTGTGAAGCACCTCAATAACATAATTTAAATATTACACCATCATTCTACAAGGATATTACATGCATTTGAATTTCATAATCACATACCTTAATCAGTCCATGCATACCACATTATCTGCGCAGACATAAGCACCATTCAGATTCACATCACGCCTCATGCACAACGCCTAATAAAAACTACTTACACCTAGGCTAATGGTGGAAATAGGCTCAGATGGTTAGAAGAAATATCAAACAGGGAAGACAAATACAAAAAAATAAATTTAGAAAAACTTCATGCTTCAGGTATGAGGAAGAAAAGGTAGGAACTGCAAGAAACTAAGAAAAGACCCCATCAAAAATATCCCAGCATGCCTCAAATAAACAAACTAATTATATTTACATTTAACCGAATGGTGGCCACAAATCTATCCTATTAAATCTCAAGCATCTTCCATGCTACATCCATTTATAAGATAATAATTAAAACACAGAATGCCACCATTCCCAAATCAAACACACATACAACGCATGCTTGGGAAAGAAGAAAACACAAGAATATTACATTACACTATCATGCAGTTCCCACACCCTAACATTGATTTACATGAATATACAAAACATCTTCCACATACCTTAGCAATGAAGAACCAAGGCCTAAATGCAACTCACATATAGCTGCTAAAAAAACATAACACTACGACACCATGACTAATTTTCCCTGGAGTCTTCCTAGGCCAAATGAGGCAGAATAAAGGGTTTCAACCCCTTATATAGGCTATAGATCCATGACGTAATTGCGCACTCGCAGTGCTAATTTTATTCCAAAGACAAGTATGATTCCTTAATGCGACACCATCTTGATGGCCATGCATAAACAACTGAAACCAGCTCACTGCTACAGATACGGCGTTGCAATTCGGTACAACTTTAGATATCTTTAGCGGAGAAGTAGAGAAAGGGGGAAGGAGAAACAGTGAATGCCCTCCTAGCTCTCAGCTGTTCGCCTGCCGAGACAAAAATTCTTTAATCTGCCAATGTGACGTAATCCATTATTGCGACAACACTCACAGCTCATGAATAATTACATTATTGCGAAATAATGATAATTCTTATTTATGCTGTAGCAATTAAATGGCCTCTGAAAATAATGAATTGCTACAAACTCCTGCCCCATGAGTTGGAATATATGCTGGATATATTCCAACACTAAAGTCAAATTATACATGAACTATAGCAAAGTCAGATCTGAGTGACTGACCAAAAGTGTCCTTTTACTGATAAGGCATGCCGTCAAATCTTCCTGACCTCTTACGAGCACAATCTCACTGTCGTGTCATACCTGAGAGCAAGTATCCCCTTTACTTGCATAACAGTGATCACGATCCACTAGTGTCCAGACTAGGTGCTCAGCGACAGCCACTGAAGTATTTACAGAGACGAGACGTAGGGCGAGATACATCTGCAAGTCTCTTTCAGCAGGCAAAGTCACTAGGTCAGGAACCAGACTCTGGCAGCAACCCACAGTGAAGGCACCGTCAGCGACATCAGTATCTGCTTTAGCCAAACAGTCCATCCTGTGAACAGAAACTTAGCGGCAGGTCACTGAATTCAAAAGAAAGAGACATGAGAATAAAAAAAACCCTTTTCTAACTCCTCCGTTAAGAAACTAATTCAAGATTAAATATTTTTGAAATATGCTACTTAAATAGAAGTTTCAGAGATTATTTATGCATCAAAATTTAAATAAACATACTGTATTTTAACTGATTCAAAAT